>VZTL01021949.1:0-19548 GCA_013400535.1 Scopus umbretta
ATAGCTCCACACTAGCTACTGTGGAGAAGATTAACTCCATCCCAGTCAGAACCAGCACTGCCTTGGAGCTCTGTACTCAAAGTATGTACTTATTTCTTGGGCTGTCTGCCATTAGCAATGTACCTTTGGCTGGCCTTGCAATCTGGTGCTCAAATGTGGATGTTGAAAGAGTCTTTGGAAACTCTCACTGGCTTCTGGCAGTGGATGTTTATTGTGCACTAGGGATTTTTTCTCTCAAGGTTCCCTTTCCACTGCCACTCCTCTTTCAAATGTGTTTGTGACGAACCTGTCTTGTTGTTCTGAAACAACAGTATGCCTGTCCTGCAGGCAGAGGGGCTGAGCAGGACTTTAGGATAACTGCTTCTCTCAGTTTCTAGAAGGCACTGTAGTGGCAAGCCTGAGCAATGAGAGTGAAGGGAGAGTATTGTAGTCTGTGGCACTGCTGGCATGGAAGGAAGAGAAGGGAAGACAGCCTTTGGGTGTGCCCGGCACAATGAATAGGAGTGCTGTGAGAGGTAACAGTTGTGTGGTAAGCCTCAAATAGGAAGTTCCAGTTAGTAGTCAGCAAAGTAACTAAAGCACAGGGTGCTGAGTAGTCTGTTCAGGTGGGGAAGATGTCAAACAAGTAAAGAGGATGATCTTTTAGAGGTGAAAAGACAGCTTTCTCTGAGGATATTGCCCTGGTAAGACACAAAGAGCTTGACCAGCTCAGTCAAGGAGCTCTGGAGCTTTTAGTTTGAGTGGGGACTCAGAATCCTGGAGTCTGCGATCTATAATAAGCACAGAAGTTTGAGCTACTCTGAAAAAGGAGCTGCTGAGGTTTAAGGGTAGTATTCCAAATCAGGTGCTTATAGATTGTGTCCTGCTGAAGGAGTGTTCTGCAGAGCTCAAACTTGGTCTGGAACTTTATGATTTGTTGCTGTCTCAGCCTCTGATAAGTAATTAATAATGATAGTATTCATAAATATTAATAATCCCCCCCCAAGTAGTGTCTCAGCATAATCTGGCTCCCTGTGTACATCCTTCAAGGCTGTGATCATCATCAGACAGCAGTTCAAGTCTGATGCCCTCGCAGGCTTTTAGAAGGTATTACAAACTGTTGAGGTTAAGTCTCTTTTCAGATGGTGGCAGCCATGCAGAAACTAGGACTGAGATCTTTTTGAGTCAGCAAGTATCCCTGCATCAGAGAAACAGAACAGCATCGTGCCATCCTGAAAACCCTGTTTTCATGCCAGAGATTGCAGCAGGGCTAAAATGCCATAGGCAATGACTCAAGCATCTGCCTATAAAGTGCTTTTATGAGAGTGAGTGAATTTCCTTTTGCAATCAGATGTGCACAGACATTGCCACAGCCTGGGTTTACTCTGGAAGTGACTGTTGTTAACTGCAGAAGAATGGAAGAGAATGTGCTATGAACATCATGCCAATTAGGCTGTGTCCAGACCTGAAGCTACATTAAATCTTATGCCACACTTGTCTCCTTTTTCCTTTGTAGGCTGGCTCTTTGAAATTCTGTTGCATGACTTTATTTTGGGATGAATTGAAACACGATTGTTCCTTTAGCTTTGCCTATTAGCATTTTGCTGGAATAGTGTTAGATCCAGGAGGATTAACCTTCCTCCTTGTTTTGTTCTCTGTTGATTTTGGAGAGGGAGGTGTCTTGTGGTGTCATGTAGATTCTTGAAATGTTGCTCTTGTCCACGAGTAAGCTTTTTCCCCCAGCGTAATCCCCTGGGGAGGCGCTGCCAGTAGTATGTGTACATTTCTGAACAGCCTGCAGGTGTTTAGTCTCCTGATGGTGAAGAGAGCACTATATTTGTTTGAGTTTGGTGGTCTGTCATTGTCCCTGCCTGTCTCATGGTTTGTGTGCATTGCAACATCAGTTCTTGCAATTCATTGTTGTACTTGAGGGAACAGTACACGAGACTTTTGCAGCACCTTTTGTGTTTCATATAACTTCTGGAATTGGTAGTGAGCTTATCAAGTCAATCTTCACATCAGCAGGACCAACCACAGCAAAAGCAACTCCTGTTACAGCGAAACTCGTGAAACTCTTCCCTATCATGTTATGGTTGTGGTGAATAGAGGGTATTTACTCAGTGCATGTGGATTGACTCCCAATTCATAAGAGAAAGTAAAGGAGTAAGTCCTAAATGCATATATAGCCTTATGCCCAAAGCAATGCTATCAGTCAGCCTGCAGAGTTGGGAAGTGAAACTCCTTTTCCCCACAGTAAGATGGTGATCAATCTGAGAATGGGTTGCCAAAAGAATGTTGAAAGAGTTGCAAGAGCTGATTGCAGCTGATCACAGAGCTAGGTGATTATCTACACATGTGTGCAAGCTTTTGCTAAAGTGAGGTCATCTTCACTGAAGGTCTTCTGAATCCCCAGGGTAAACCAAGTAACAAAGGTGACTCTTCCCTTCTTTAATGACTCAAAGATGACTCCGTTTTTGCATCTCTACACTCCAGGCTTAAAAGAAAATAATCACCCCCTCCTCCCCAGGCCCCCCCCAACCCAACGAATGAATCCTGCACAGCCTGGTAGCAGGTCTGACATCCTTGTCATGAGATCCCGGATGGTGCCTTGCTTTATTCCATTCTTTCCACCCTGTTTCCTCATCACCACAGCAACGTCCCTTCCTGAATCATACTGTCGTTGCCCTGCTGATTCATTAAGACTTCATGACCAGAGCATGAGTCCTGGGTGGGTGATATCTGTCCTTCTTCTGTGGCGTGCTGTGTAATTTCTTCCATTAACTTGTTCCGTATCAAGCAAGGAGAGCGCTTTTCTGAAGAGGAAGGAAAGTTCTCATCTCTGACCAAGTTCTGTCTGGGGACCCCAAATGTATAGGATATGAAAATGGCTGCCTACCAAACCATACAACAGAGAATACTTGCATGCTGTAATTAATTCCTTACACTCCACTGCGTTTACTTATTTCCAAGTAACAGTTATGTGATTTGTTTACTTTTTAAAGGGTTTGGATTTTCTTTAAGACCTTCTATCTCCCTGTGCATTTTATTGTTGGCCGATACCTAGCAGCAAGCAACTTTTCAGAATCTGGCTTACAACAGGTGTAGTTGCTATTTGGGAACACAGTTTGATGCAGGCAGTGCACAACTCCCAGCATCACAGGGTATATCTCCAATACTGTGAAGGCCTGTTCCCCTGCAAGTTTGCACCATGGAGGGGATTAAGAGATGTGTCCTGCCAGTTCCTTCTTCTAGTCCCTTGAGTAGAATGGCATCACAATAGGCTGGAAGACAGAGGTGCTGGTTTGAGGGCACGTTGTCAAAAAAACATCCTAAAGGTTACAGAGGATCAACTGAAAAGATCTGTTCTCTCATCGATTGTATCCTCAGACACACAAAATGCAAATGGGCAGAAAATTCACAAGAAACAGTCTGTGTGGAATAATGGATGTTTTTAAGAACAATAAATAAGGAATTAATCTGCCTGCTAAGTATTTTCTCTGTACAATGGGAATGATGTTGTTGTTTAAACTCTTACAACAAATGTAGCTCCATCGCTTTTTTACTGAGGTGGGACTAACTCTCTCTGTTCGTTTCACAGTGCTCCTGACCTTGACAATGCTGAAAGTGCTGTCAAGGAGTTAGAGGTAGGAGATGAAGCAGGTTCACAGGACCTTAGCTTAATGTTGAGCCGGGCAAATCTTTTGTTCGTTATGGGACTGAGGGTGATTTGTCAAATGCAACATTTCAAGTGAGAGTAATGGGGAACTTCTCTGGAGAGTACGAGGGTGAAAAAAATGATGTAAATGAGAACTGTCATCAACAGGCAGTGTTAGCGTAGAAGAATAATGCTTTTATTTGAAATATCTCAAAGAAGCTACAGACCATTAAAATTGGACAAATGAAAACGTATTTGTCGAGCTGGTTGCACCCCGTTCCTTTCTGATTCCCATTCAGATTCATTCTGCGTTAGCACTTTCCTACGGTTTTGCTCTCAGCCCCAGACCTGACCAGTGCTTTTAACTTCTCAGGCTTGACTAGCTGTCAAACCCTCCTATTTTTTCAGGAACTGTGGCAGTACTGGTGAGCTAGCTTGACAGAAGCTAATCCAATGGTTAATTGCACATGCTTTCCTCGTAGCTGTGGAGCTAGTGGAACCAGTGGACGTTCTTTTGATGCTGCCATTACTTTGTGATTGAGCTTGGTCGCAACTGATGAGTTCTGTTGTTATCATCTTCTTCCAGAGACAGAATAAAGCCCCTGCCATGCCCAAGGAAATGAGACAAATATACTGCCTGCTTAAAAATGCTCCTTTTACTTAATTTTAAAAAATCTTCAGATTACAGTAATAGCCTTATAAATGTTATTGAAGAAAATGTGCTGATTTTAATTGATAGGGAAAATTATTGTTTAATTTTTTTTCTTTTTCACTTTTGAAAATGTTGAAAGATGTTGCTAGAAAAAGTTTCCTGTTTGTAAAGCAGGATTTTGTTGGGGCTGAATTACAGTTCCTTTGTAACTGACTTTGGTCAATATTCATGGAAAGAGGAATATGTTTCTTTTTGAAACAGGTCAATACTACTTGTGTTTTCCTGGAGAAAAGGAGCATTCTTAAACGTAAAACTTCATAAATTTAAAAGCACACCTCCACTCTCCATAGTAATGCTTCTGTGTTAATTCAAGATTAATATATTCATTCACTTCAATTTCTATGAGTCTGTTAGTTGCAGCGCACTCTAAGGTGATGGGAGGGAGTGGGACAAAGGAGGGGAGGAGGAAAAGCAAAATATCTAGAACGTCCTCTTCCATGATTCATGCAAACTATAAAGTAATTTAATTTTTTTCCCAAGCCTTGAAACTACTTCCCAGTGGAATTGTGGCTATTGTGTTAATATTATTCCTTCATTTCTTTTTTTGGCCTCTCCAGGAAGCGATTCGAGTAATCCTTGGAAATCTTGATGATTTACATCCATTTTCTACGGACCACTTTACTATCTTTCCATGTATCCTTTCCTTCCTACTTGTAAAAGAAAAGATTCAGTGACTTGTATCTACAGGGCATTGTTTAGTTTGACATTCATGTCTACTAGTGTGCAGATCTTTAGCTGGAGTATGACTACTTTGAACTTCGCAGTTTTACATTAGCTGAAGATCCTCCTCAGTTGTTGCCTTCACCAGAGAGAAAATGCATGTGAAAAGAGTGTTTTGTAATGTTTTCAGATAAACACCCCCGCGTTCCAAATCTGATTTAGCCAGAGAAAATTAACATGTATATATAAAGTCATAGGAAGCCCACCTAATGCGATTGAAAGAAAAGCTAGTGCATTGTTTCAAAAGGTTAATAAAACAAAAAAAAGGCTCAGCAACGTTGGTCTGCTAGCAGAGAAGACCGGAGTAGTTTTATTCTAAGGTACATTAGGATTAAATATTGTAGTTGCTCTAGTGTAGAGGGTTAAAAAGGAGTTACTCACCTGAGTCTCTTGTTGAAAAGTAAATGAGTTGAATGAGAAGCCTTTTCAGTCCTAAGATGTTTCAGTTTGTGAATCAGATCAGGCCCTTTGGTATCACCTCCTGCAGTTCTGGGTGCCCAAGAGTAATGAACACCCACGTGTTTCCACCTCCAAGGCAGTCCCTTCCAGTCTTGGAAGACTGCATTACTGTTACACCTCATAATAGCAGGCAAGAACGAGGTCATCCTCTTTATCTGTCAGAAGCTGGTACATACGATAGCAACATATTCCTGTTACTGCCAGGAAGAGACAGTAGCCAAGAGCATTGTCAGACAGGAAGCACCTAAACAAATGAAGCCTTATTGGTTTGCTTCACTAAAGCTCAGCCAGTTTTGCCTACGTGCTTGAGGAGTGTTTGATTCACGAGCTTGTATTTCTAGAATGTGGAAGTCCATCCACATGCTCAGCCAGCACTGGGCCCTGATGAGAACTGCAAGCTCAGAGGTCTGGTGTGATGCGTTGTCCTGCAATCTGTGTGTCGGGCTCCTCACTGTAGCATAACTCTTAGTTAATCAGCAGCTGTGGGAGTCCTTGAAGCCAAACGCAAATGAGCAATTTCATCCCTTAAAGGAACTGGTTGTGTCAATGTTTCATCTAGGCAAATCTTGGGCTCCATCTCCAGTCCTCAGGATGTTAGTTTCTGCTAGCAAATGGACTGAAAGTACTTGTTTCACCTGTTTCTTCCTGCGATCAGAGGCATGTGAGGAGACTGCTGTCTAGTGTCATCCATTCTTGCATGCATGAGCTCCTAGGTGTCAGAACTGTACCCACAGGAAGGAGCATCTGTAACTGTGGCACTTGTCACGTTAATTATCTTTTTTCCTCCCATTTTGAACTGTGAAGTAAATGTAATGATGCTACTCCTATAAATCCTAGTCCTTGTCAGTTGAAAAAAAAAATTAAAATAACTACTTTTTAGTTAGGAAAGCTGATGAGGTTTTATTCATCGGGTTAGGAGAGCCTGGCATGCTGTTTCTTGCAGGAGAATGTCAGGACTGAAGCCAAATACAGTGAAGGAAACACAACACTATTAATACGAGTGACTGATGGGAGAGTATCACCTGGATGTGTGTTTCTTGTAATGTGTAATTAGTATTTTTTTACAAAGTTCATACCGACAGATTGTATTTGCTCCCTTATACCCTCGTGCCATGTGGTATGACTTTTGAAGCTTTACAAGAAGACATTATCAGGACTCCTGCTCCTTTGAAATGTTAGTGCTATGTTCTTAAGTCTTATTGTCATTCTCAGATTTGAGTAAATGGGAGAGAGTATCGAAGATAAGATTCAAACATGAGAATGTCGATCTTGTGCCTTACCCCTACATTTGCACTATGTATCTAGAACTCAACTCATTTCAGCAAACCTTATCCTGTGGTAAGTCAGTATGGTTATGTTTGGATAATTTCTGGAAACATCTATGATCTATGCCTTGCTTTTCCCTTTCCCTTCATCTACCATTTCTTTGAATTAGAGGGAGCAAAACTGCAGGCAGTATGGTGGATTTGAAATAGAGCAGAACAGTGTGTTCTCTTTTGTCCTGTGTTGCTTTTCTAAAATTTCCTGAATTTCTCTTTGCCTTTTCAACCACTGCTGGCTCTTCAGCTAGTATCTTTATGAAGCAGTGCCTAGTGGCTCCTGACGTTCAGTCTTTAATGTCAGTAGCTAGGCTGGAGCCAGCATTGGCTGTATATGGAATGCATGTTTTTCTTCCTTGTCCTTGACTACATTTGTTGACATTGAACTTCACACTCTTTGTTTCTCTTTTTCTAAAGAAAGAATGCATTTGTTTTTCTAAATAATGATAGTAATAATGGTAATAATGTCTTTTGTATAATTAGCAAATGTTGTCACCTCACTAGTGTCTCATTTTCCAGGTTTTCTATGAATTCCCTGAACAGCCTCAGGCCCCAGCTGAGACCTCTGTGGGACTCTACATTTAACCTCCCCTGTTGTGAAAACTGAGTGTTTATTCTTACTATTTCCTGTTCTGATTATTGGTCCCTGGGAAAAGCTGTTTTCTTATGACTGCTTAGTAGATATTCTGGTCTCCTTTATAAAATGGACAAGTAGTCATTTCTTAGGCTTGCCCGTTTGCTTGCATGTAGCATCCCCTATCAAATATATCGTGTTGGGATGTAAAAACTTCTAAACATGGAGATTTCACTCACTTCCCTGTACGCCTTGCTCCAGTATATAATTGCCCTCCCTGGATAGTTGTACAATGTTTCTGTTCTAAAATTATGCACAGCATAACGTGCTGTTACTTTCAGGCACTGAAAAGTTTCTGTTGGCAGGGATTTTTCTTCAGGAAAACATGTATGGATCCCATGCATTAGAGATTAGCTGGCCAATATTCTCTGGAGGCTGTCCTCCAGATGTCGTTGAATCTTCCATCTGGTGCCCAAAACACAGAGTGATGCCAACAGTTCTTCAGTTCTTTCTTCTCTTCTGAAGACTCCTTTGACTACTTCAAGAAAAGCAGTTGTCCCTATCCCATCGACATGTGGTATTTGTAGCCAAGAATTCTAGTTCTGAAAGAACTGTATTTGCAGTTTTCCAATTTGAACATATCGTATGCAAGTCCAGCATTGTTTCTAAGTAGTTTCTCCTGTTCTCAGAAAGTGAGGTGCAATGCAAAAACGTACTTTTAAGTTGGTTAAAGAAAGTCCAGTCACCAACTATTCACCAAATTTTATAATACCTCTGTTACAGGTAAAGAAGTAAACAAGGGCAGTGATGAGCTTGTAAGTTGTGTGTGTGTTTTGGGCTTTTTTTTTTTTTTAAAGTTATTTTGAAAGNNNTTTTTAAAGTTATATTGCAAGTAGTCTGGATAAGCAGACTTCATATATAGACAATGCTATAGTTATCCTATTTCTAGGTGTCAGTCAGGCAATGTAAGGTGGCACTGAATTCTCACCTAGAACCATCCAAGTTGAGAGAAATCTTCCTGTCAATTCCATCAGACTTTGAATGAAGTCCTGCCTCAGGACCTGAGAGCCCTGCTGGCTTCAGTTAAATGTGTTTTCTACAAATCTTAGCTGAGCTGTCCAATGGTTTCTTCATTGTGAGAATCTGTATGAGGTCAATATTGCTGAATAATTAAGTAGTTTCCTAGGTGCTGTATGTGTCATAAACAGCAAAGTTAAGCTTCTTTGGAAAGTTTGTGTTTAATGACAGCTCAGGGTAGGTTTGCTTTCAATATGGGTAATTGTTTGAAGATGCAGTGAATTAACAAAGATGTCCCGTCCAAATTCCCCAAAAGGAAATCCCACTGTCTCCGCTGGCATTACATTCTTGCTAATTACATTCCTAGGCCCTCCTCTAAAAATGGAGCAGATAGGGTGTCCTGGAAAGCTGTATTTCTTATTTAAAACTGTTGAGCATAATTCCCTGGATGGCCTCTTAGTGCTTGTCTTCTGTTTGAATAAGGCAGCTAATCTTTTATTTCTGAATAATTTTTTGGTTTTGTTGTATAAACATGAACAATTTGGCAAATGTATATGAACTCTGAATTTTGTTCTAAAATAGAAGAGTCAAAATCAAATTTTGTCAATACCAAGTTTGCAATGTTTTGAAGGTCAAGAAAAGAAATGAAATGTCAGAAGGTACTGCAGTGGAAGAAATGGTGAAGAGGAGAAGAGTGGAAGTCAGAGTAGAGACCTCATGCCAACAGTTGGGTATGGACAGGTCAGCTGACTACAAAATAGTCTTCCAGGACACATATCAATATTTTTAATGTCTCTTGTACCTTCTTCGTATTTCTTTCCTGTGTAATCCTTGGCACCATTTGTTGTCTTCCTTCTCTTCCATAGGTGACAGAATTTAAGCAGCATTGCCCATATTTGGAGAAAAGTTGTTATATGGTTTCAGATTCGCATGCCATTAACCAGAGGTCTTCCAGTGTATCTCCTTTTTGTTTATCTTCTTTTTTTGTGGAATCACAGCAGGATGAGAACTCAGCAACTAGGCAAAGCATTGCATTGGCTTGCACACCTGAGCCAGGCATGACAAGGGAAGAACTGGAAACAATTTTCTAGCTGCATTCCAGCCTGTTAGTCTGAGTCAGCTGATGAATGCTGCCTCTCAGCTTGAGGCTGAGATCTATATCTGTGGATTTCACAGAATCATTGCAGTTTTCAGGATCTTTGATACCATCGAGTCCAACACCTTATGCTGAAGCAGGGTCACCCGAAAGAGGTTGCCCAGGATGTGTCCCCTTAGGTTTTGAGTGGATTCCAAGGGTGTGGACGCCATAGCTTCTGTGGGCAACCAGTTGCAGTGCTTGACCACAGTTGCAGTCAGAAAGTTTTTTCAAGCCTTCTGTCATTTTTTTCCAATTACTCTGTTAGACTGAAGAGCTCATTCAGTCTGAGCATTCCCCACCCCCTGGGGAGGAGTTTGTCTACTGTAATCAGACCACTCTTGATCTTTTGTTCTATTTGGACAAACTCTTTTTGCTCATAAGTCCTCATGGGGGATTTGCATTTGGGTTTTTCTCGGGTGCTGTTGAATGTTGAGGTATCAGAATCTCTAAGTATCACTCCTCAGTGATTTTTTTCCCAGAGCGCTATTTTGTGTGTGAAGCCAGGGTTGTCTTTCCCCATGTGCATCACTTTGTACCTCTCTGTACAGAGTTTCCTCTGCCATTTTATTGCTCCATGACTGATTCTTGTAAGATCTTTCTGTGGTAGTTTGCTACCTGCCCTTCTCTGTGTAGGATTTGCAAGATTTCTCAACTTGCTGCTTATCCCCTGTTCCATGTCATGTAACACTTTTTTCCTCTTTAACTGCTTGTTGGTTTTACTAGAAAAACAGAAAGCCTAATGCTAGAATAAGTGCCTATTTTCATTTTTTAAATGAGACTTTGAAACATGAGTACACATATAGATAAAGGGTATCTATCTTGTTGGCTAGGGGTACTAAAATCCTGATTTCTAATGAAATACTTGCAGTAGCCATTTACAAGATTGCTTCCTTTTTGTGACTTTTTGTAAACTCAGTTCTTATTTGACTTATTTTTAGAACTGGAGCCGAGTGCGTTCACCATATGAGTAAAGCAAAGCATGGATTTGAAATGGTAAGCTACAGAATATTCAGAGAGAGACAACAGCATCTGTTTAGTCCTAGATTCTTAAAGTGACAAGCGTAAAAATGCCTTCAGGTAATTTTTTTCCCTTTTCACCTGCATCACCTACATCAAGACATTTTTGATTTCCGCTCATCAAACTTAGCCAAGGGATGAGTTTTACAGGGAGCTGACATAAGCTTTTCTGACTGTCAAGCTACAAACTCTAGGGGTGAGCTTAGCCTCTCAGAGATGAACCTGAAGGATGCCCTGCCTTGTCTTCAAGACTCCAGTCCTCTTGTACCTCAGATGCCCCTTCGTGCAGAACTCCATGAAGGGCCAGCAGTCGGTGCTGAGACCTTGACACTGGCTTCAGCATGAGTACTTGCCACGCCCCACCAGTGTCCAGTCTCTGTGCAGGTCATCCTGCAGGCATCTCCCTCTTGAAACAATGTCATGCTTTTTCTCACTATGGCACTGGAAGGCAGATTTGCAACAGGATTGTTCCAGAGGAATTGGCAGTTGCTTTCTAAACCCACTGTTCTCCGAAGACCTTGTCAGGAGGGGAAGATTCCTTCTCTTTTAGCCCACAGGCTACAAGGCTGCTCTGACAGAGCTGCTGTTAGGCACACCCTTTTTAGGTAACAGGGTCTTCCCCAATACCCCTGTTCTCCTGGCTGTTGCCCATCCTCCCAAATGTCCCAGTGCATTTCGTACATTTTCTGCATACTGATACCCATTCTAAATTTAGTTCAAATCCCTGCCATGCTATCGCCTTCCTGGCTTTTTTCCCTCTCCAACTCTTAGGCTAGAGTCTTTTCCAAGGAGGCAAACTCATTCCTCTTGGGATTGTCCACAAAGAAAGATGCCAGGTAGTACAAAAGGAACAGCTTCTTCTCCCACTGTTCCTTGGGAAGTGAACAGTTGCATCAAATACCTGGATTTCTGCATGTTTCTGCATGACAACATGCTTCCCCCATTTGAGGAAACTTTTGGACCTCTCCACAACTGGTCTTTACACAAGGGTTGTCTGTGGACTTGCTTGAAATCTCGTATGGCCAGTCCATAGTGCCTGCTTGCTCCTGTAGAACTAGTTTCAAAGGGCCAATCCCAGCATAAATGCTCTGCAAGGGATTCACTGCATATACATTAGCCTGCAATTTCAGGTGCTGCCAGTTGTATGGTTACCTTCAGCCTGCACAGATAAACTCCAGTATTGAAACAGCCCTCACCTTGCTGTAAGTCTAAGACTTTCTTTCAGAAGAGTGGTTTTTGACAGGTTTGTTGGATTTTAAAGCTAGGAAAGAGACTGCCTGGTAACTTCTCAGGATCATTCAGTACAGAAGAACTTCTCTAAAACAAGCAGGCTTATTTGTCTCTGAAGCCTGTATCACTTTTTTCCCCCCTCAGCTTACCTTTGCAGGTGACAGGTCTCTACACATGCCCTTTCTGGCTTCTTTCCTCAGGTGCTCCAGACACTCTGTTCATGGGATAAGGGTCATCCTCTGAAAGATGCTTTTTTTTATTCCCCACTTTGCTACAATCATTGTCCCCAGAAAGCCTCCACTCCTTGTACAGTGGCTGAATTTCCCAAACATTAGTCCTTGAAAGCTGGAGCTCCAGGTTAGCATGTTGGACCCTGAGAAATAACGTGGTAGGTGTCAGATATCACCGTAACCTCATATTGTTTTAACTAATGTGGGAGGACATGTCCTGAGCTCTTTCCAGGTAGACTGGAACTATGATGAATAAATCATCAACTCAGCAACTACTAGTTTAGGTGAGAAGAACCTCCTTCAGAACAGATGCTTGTGCTACTATGACTCATACCTGAAATTTAGACTAGTCAGGGCACTGTTACACCGACAGGGATGTCCAGACACAAACTGTTACTTTATGAATACTGAACCAGGTATCATGAGTACCACATGAAATCATGGGTAGGTGACCTCTCCCTTCTGTGCATTGTTAATGTTACCAAAATTGGGAATAAACCCCTTAACACCAATATAATATTAAGAAGCAGGCATTTTCTTTATTGCAGTGCTGGATGCGTGGGGGATCACTCCGCCTAACGTGCACATCTACTCAAGTTCCTTTTGATACTTACACATGACAGTTAATACACGACACCTATCTAATACATAATCATTTAACTGACTGAGCAGCCTCTTCTTCCATTGGTCAGTAGCTTTTCTGCTTAACTTTAAAGCTACAGCGCGATTCACTGCGCATGCTCAAAAAGAGCATGGGGAGGTGGTCATTTTGTCCCTTAATTGAGTCGGTGGTCGCAATCTCCCCCTGTTGGAATTACTTTTCCCCCAGTTACAGTGTTTCTGCAGTTGTCCAGTTTTTCAGTGCCTTCTGGGGCAAGATGTTCCCTCTTATCACTGCTGATCTCACATTTGTGGCCTTCCCTTATCTTCGCAGCCTTCTTTGTAGCAGAATGTTTCCATTGTCAGTCCTTGAAGGTCTACTGATTTGTGTTCTCCATTAAGGTACTGGTTAGGCATGCATGCATTGCTAATACCTTCTTACCTGGCCTACGTATTATTTACTACCTTGAATAGTCCACAATTCTCATGTGCTAGTTTTTACTCCTAACTGTGATCCTTTCTTAGCTGCTAGTAACTGCTGTACTATTTCCATTTCATCCAAAAAAAAAAAAAAAAAATTATGTTTGAGGTAACATTAGGAGATCAGAGCCAGGTGCTTCTGTGGCATACTTTCCATTTGTTTTATTTTCCATTTGGTTTCTTTTGGTATTCCAGTTGAGAAGAAATACGAGGTTTAGGAAAAAACGTATCAATAGCTCCTGTACTTTCTCAGGATTCCTCTGATCATCCTTCCAGAGCTCTTGTTCAGTTTATCAGCAGTGTATGAATGTAGATCCAAATCCACCTGGTGTTTTAGAATGCATCTCAAAAAGGGAAGGGTCTTGTTAAACATGAAGGAAATCTGTCTGCTTAGTACATGTAGGATTGACTTTACAACATTGGCACTTGGTTCAGAAGGAGGAGCATGGAAGTGCTGCAGCCACATGGCTGTTAAATAGACTGCATTTGCAGCTCTTGTCCAAATGTCTTCTAGGCCTGCAATTTTGACAGTAGGCTGTCTGGTCAGGACGATTGGAGTCGAGCCTGCATGTCTTTCCACTTACCAGATGAACCAGTAGAAGTCAAAGAAAGAAAGAAAGAGAACTGAGAGATGCTCAGCCTGTCACTGCAGATAGTTTTCCTCATTTAGTTAATCCTCTGAGACTAAACTGCAAAGATCTCAGGCCATCTAAAGTTTGGGATTTTGTGGGAACCTGAGTTTAGTGCAAGAGAAACACCATTGGGCAGTGGATCTGTTCTTCTGTTGTCTTCTCTCTATGACAGAGTAGTTTTCCTCTCTCTTAAAGAAGCTTACATGCTGATTTTGTTGTCTGTGGTCCTTTCTGTTGCTGATAGCCTTCCTAATGGGTATTCCTGGCTCACCTTTGCTTCTTGCTTCTGGCACTTTTCACTTTTGTCCTTTTGCTGTTACTCTCTTTCCTATGACTGTGTCTTAGCAGGGCTAATGTCTAGGGGCCTGTATTGTTCAGTGGCTGTTATTTCCCACAGCACCTCTGTTCATGTTTTTTTAAAATCTCTGTCTATGCCATAGCTGCTGTTATTCTTTCACTATCTGCTGTATACAGCTTTGTGTTAGGCCTATGAATGTCCTGAGGAGGGAGGGGTAGAAATATATTGGCGAAGAAAGTCTGCATAGTAGCAGGAAAAAAAAAATAAATCACGGAACAAGAGAGTTGACCTTGCTTTTTAGTTCTTAAAACGAGCAAAGAAACAAAAATGTCCTGTACAATAGCATTTTACATTGTGTAACAGTTCTTGGGTTTGTTTTCCTTTCAGAATGCCTCCAAAGAAAATGAGTGTGAGTTTAGTCCAGCATCCCTCATTGTGGGCTGTAACCAAGTGAGTTTCTGTAAGTAAGGAATTCGTGGATTGCTTCATTCAGGTTGGTCATATTAAATCAAAAGCTGCAAAGATTACATTGGTATTAGTTTTCCTTTAAAATCGTGTTTGGTATTTTCCAGCATGTGAGATTAGGAATTACATCCACCGTAAATCAGTAGGTCACCAGTGATTTTGGCTAAGACTCTTTTCCCACGTGATGAATTCCCACCATAGAACTAGACTACATAGCTCTTTCAGAGCTGGACTGTGAGATGGAAGCCTGCTTCCCAATCAGCCCACGTTGTGATTGCTTTGAAACCTCCCAGGCCTCACGTCAGCCAGAGTCTGGACCCAGGGTCTGCCACTGGGTACACAGAGAGTGTGGAGAGAGCAAGCTTGTGTTTTTGTTCTTGCTGCTGTTTCTTACAGGGGGACCTGCAGAATCTAACCTTGAACAAAGAGCAACGGGTCAGGCTCAGGGTGCAACACAGCTGCAGCAAATGGACCAAATGGTAAACAAAGGAAACATGGAGTCAGAAGGAAGAGGTCTCTCAAAGTTCTGGAGAAGGTACTGATACTGCAGCTAGGAGCAGATGCAGTCCTGGCTATGTCCGAGCCTGTGCCTGATTCTGGCAGTTTAGATGACTCTACATTCTCTTGAATCATAGAATCATTAAGGTTGGAAAAGACCTCTAAGATCATCTAGTCCAACCATCAACCCAACACCACCATGCCTACTAAACCGTGTCCTGAAGTGCCACATCTACATGTTTTTTTAACACCTCCAGGGATGGTTATGCCAGCACCTCTCTGGGTAGCCTGTTCCAATGCTTGACCACTCTTTCAGTAAAGAAATTTTTCCTAATAGCCAATCTGAACCTCCGTTGGTGCAGCTTGAGGCCATTTCCTCTTGTCCTATCGCTGGTTACTTGGGAGAAGAGGCCAACACCCACCTCACTACACCCTCCTTTCAGGAAGCTGTAGAAAGCGATAAGGTCTCCCCTCAGCCTCCTCTTCTCCAAACTAAACAACGCCAGTTCCCTCAGATGCTCCTCATAAGATCCTTCACCAGCTTTGTTGCCCTTCTCTGGACATGCTCCAGCAACTTAATGTCCTGAAGAATGGATACGTCATTTCAGTGGTTAAACCAAAGTCAAGGCAAAGGAACATTCAGTGATGTTCTTTTGTCTTGTGGTAAGGTGCAACGTCCCCAATAAATGTTCCTCTTCTGAGCTATCTTTGGGAAAAAAACTCATCACAGGAGGGTTACTGACCTCAGTCATAGCCTTTATACAACGTGGCTTTTATCAGCTGAGGAGTGCCATCTCCAGCCCGATTTCTAAAGGACTTAAACATTTCCCCTTTTAACAGAGTGTTCCAAGGAGGGACCTTCAGTCCCTTTAAGGTAAGTATGACCTTTATTTGGCCTCTTAGCAACTGTGACCTTTGTAACTTTGACACCCAAAGACACCATTTTAAACTGAAATTAAAGTAAGCTCTAAAGCTGTCAAAGCTGTATCCAGCAAAAGTAATCTGTTCACTGCACAGCACAAGTTTAAAATTGGCAGTAACTGTTTGTTTGATAGGTGAGTTAGTTTTGGAAGAAATAATCTCCTTCTTAATCATAATATATGCCAGTCCCTTTAGCTATTGATACTAGACTGTTACGGCACAAGTTACCCTTCATGGATTTTCAGTCGTCCTCTGTATTACTTTGTGCTGGGGTTGTGTCTTTCTGGTGGACAGAAATGTTATTAGAATTCGCAGAGAAGATTTTAAGTATAATGTGCACTTTCTGTTGTTCTTGTTTCCCCAGCATAATCTTTTCGCCACTAGAGCATCTTTTTGGTGGAAAGAACTGACCTGGAAGTACTAATAGTTGTGGAAAGGTAAACTTGTAGCATGAATGTCAGGTTGTATTGCTTCTTTTGTAATTCAGCTTTTCACGTTGCTTGTCTCAGCTATTAAATGCTTTAAATGGAATTCTACTTTGTTTACATTTTCAAATTAATATACTGAAGATGTTGGGTGAGAATGTCTTTTTCTTCACAATCTAGAGTTTTTGGAAAAAGAGCAACACGCTTTAAGATTTCAGTCCTTGAGTGTCAGAAATTGGGAATTTTACATTTAAAAATCATTTTATGAGATTCTAATAAAAGAATTATCAACTTGGAACTGCATGTTATTTTGATCTGTCTTACCCTGGCAGAAAACACTCTTTCCTTCCAAGAAGTAGAGGTTTCTAGTATCAGATAGACTCCTGTACTATGCTTCACAGCACTAAAATGGTCAAAATTGGTCAAAATATTTTGGGTTAGACTTTACTGCTATACTACAACTTGTGTAATTATGTATGCCTTTGATAGGTAGTGGGATGAGGCTGGGAGTTCAGATTTCAGACATGCCTAGGGCATGCTCATGCAGCTTTTTGCCATCATGCTAGTGCATTTACAATAAACCATCATTCTTCAGCCATCTCCTGAGCTGATGCACCGTAAGCATGTACATGCACAATGCTCATCTAACACATAACACTGGGTGATTGCTACTTTACTGGTAGCAACATGCAGCCATTTAACTGCGTCTCAGAGGTAACTTACCTGGCAGAATGAGATGATGCTTTAAATGAGTCAGATAATGCAACACATGGCCTGTTTGAGTTGTTTCCACCCTGGTCCATGGATTATCCACCCTACATACCAATGTACTCATTCCTGGGCTCCCAGCAGCAGTGAAACAATGCTTTCCCTCCAAGAAGAAATGGAGTTGAGAAAATAGTTCCATTTATCCTGTTGTCCTTAGTCCTGTCCCACAAACGCTGGTAAAGGCTGAGTGTACCAGGATTCAATCCCTTCCACTGGGGAATCATACAATGAGATGGACGGTGGTAAGGACCAGGAAATGGATAAAGAATTGACTAGATGGATAACAAGCCATAAATAAGGGAAGATATCCTTGAGTTGATCTTCTTTAGCACTGGTTATGCTAAGAAGATGATGTCCCACTTTACTGATCTTACGTGCAGGTGCATAAAAAAAGGCCTTTACCCTGCAAGAGCTGGGACTGTTCAGCCTGGAGAAGAGAAGGTTCAGGGGGCATTTTATCCATGTGTGCAAATACCTGAAGGGAGAGTGCAGAGAGGACAGAGCCTGGCTCATTTCACTGATGCCCAGTGGCAGGACCAGACGCAGTGGGTTCAAACTGGAACAGAGGAGGTTCTCTTTGCACATTAGGATACACTTTTTCCCTGTGAGGGTGACCAAGCCCTGACACAGATCACCCAGGAAGGTTTTAGAGTCTTCCACCTTGGAGATATTCAGACATTGTCTGGATGAGGTCCTGGGCAGCTGGCTGTAGGTGGCCCTGCTTGAGCAGGGGGTTGGACCTGATGACCTG
Organism: Scopus umbretta; assembly: GCA_013400535.1. Taxonomy (NCBI): domain Eukaryota; kingdom Metazoa; phylum Chordata; class Aves; order Pelecaniformes; family Scopidae; genus Scopus; species Scopus umbretta. The sequence goes on from VZTL01021949.1 coordinate 17,889, forward strand.
TGGAGGTCCCTTCCAACCTCACCCATGGTGTGATTCTTTGAGTATTTCCCGAGGGAGCTTCCTGCCCTTGTTAAACGGTCTGTATCTTGATCCATGATTTTTTTTTCTCGCTCTTGCCCTTCTGATTCTTGCCCCCATCCTCCTCAGAGGGGAAGTGAGCAGCTGGGTGGGGGCTCACCTGCCAGCCGGGATCAACCCACCACTCCCCTAAAGGAGCTGCAGCCTGCAGAGGAGCCAGGCAGGAGCACAGGCAAAGCATGAGACGCCACTGTGCACAGACCCTGATCCCTGTATCCCTTGTTGCCTGGCTGACAGGACCGAGTATGACCTGCAGCAGTAACAAGTGGGAGAAGAGTCTGGGGTGAAGCTGGGCCTGGGAAAGGGGAGGAAAAACGATAAATTGGTCTGCTTCAGACAAGTGTGATTCATGTCTACCTCTGCTGGGGAATCTGACACTGTCCCACATGAAGGATCACCATCATCCCCAAGGACAAGCATCTTCTGGGCAGCCTGGTGCTGGTTATTTTTCTTCTCAGGCACCAACTGTACCTTGTGAGATCTTCCCTCTCACCAACCCCTACCAGAGCAGAACACAGCACAGTCTGGTGATGTCCCATGAGGGCTTCAAATCTGTCCAGTGCCTTTCCTGTAAACTCACCTGCAGGCAGGGTCAAGAGGAATTACCACCTAGGGTTACCAAAAGCGATGCCATGTACAAAAAAAAAAAAAAAGAAAAAAATTAATTTTTTCATCTGACTGTAAACTGTACCCATAAACCACACTGACACAGATGGACATGCGATCAGGAGGTACAGGAGGATGGACGTATTGTTGGCACTGGTAACTATGGACCTTGATGCTCCCAGCAGCTGAAGTCAGTGTGATCAGGCTGGAGAGCTCACTGGCAGGAGAAGATGGAACTGGAAAAGGCTTCTCCATTTTTCGTCTTCATGCAAGACATTTTTGTGCTACTTACCCACCCCTGGAAAAGAGGAATGTCATCTGCCCTGATGCTGCTTGTCCTGCCTCCGGCTTTGCCGGTCATTTGTGTGTATTCAGTGGGGTGCCCTGCCTTTCTGCAGTCCCTTGTGTTTATTTTGTTCTTTATCTTGCAACTTCTGGCAAGGTATGTCTCCTGTGTGCAAATCTACATAGCCCTGCCTGCCCCTGCATTGGCCCAATTGCTCACACACTTGTGTAAAATGTTTATATAGAATATGTAGTACATATAGCATATAGTCTATGCAGTACCTGACAATACCCTCAGAGAGAGCATGTCCAGGCAGACAGCCTTTCTCCTTGCAGGAAAAGGCCAGGCACTCCACAGGGTAGGTGCTCTCAGGCTGTTACCAGCAAGAGGAGTGGGAGAGCTCCAGTCCTGAGCAGGCACCTCTTCCCATAGGCAGAGGCTGGTCATGTGTTACCTACTCAGATGCGGTGGGTCCGTCTGAGAGGATGCTTAAATCTCCTCTGCACATGAACCTGAGAAAGGAAATGTGATAAGAAACTGTGGTGGGGAGGAGGGACAGAAAGCCCTAAAAATGAGAAAAGAAATAAATGCCTGAGAAACCTGGGGAATGAGAAGTACATTGTCTAGGGAGAAGAGAAAAACAAGGGAAGACCGAGAGGGTCTAGTTAAAAAGGGTTTTAACTAGCGTGC
>VZTL01021950.1:0-18584 GCA_013400535.1 Scopus umbretta
TGTCAGTCTCTTTTCCCAAGTACAGGAGATAAGACAAGAGGAAACAGCCTCAAGTTGCACCAGGGGAGGTTTAAATTGGATGTTAGGAAAAATGTCTTCACAGAAAGGGTTGTCAAGCACTGGAACAGGCTGCCCAGGCAAGTGGTTGAGTCACCATCCCTGGAGGGATTTAAAAGATGTGTAGACGTGGCACTTAGGGACATGGTTTAGTGGTAGACTTGGCAGTGCTAGGTTAACGGTTAGACTTGATGATCTTAAAGGTCTTTTCCAGCCTAAATGATTCTATGATTCTATGATCATGTGAGTCTGGGCTTCATTCACCTTTTATTCATTAGATTCATAAAGATGAGGCTAAATGTAAGACAGATACTGGCACCATGTTTCAGTGGTGATGAAGTCTTTACAGCTGTTGAAAATTATGTTGGAAAATGGAAAACTGTCTTTTCAGATTAGGCCAGAAGGAACTAACAGTGGAAAACACAGGATCACTTAACATAGGAAGAATGAAAGGGACGAGAAATAAGTTCAGAAGGTTTAACAGTTTTAAGACTAGATGGGGTTAAGTTATTTATTTTTATCAATTTCTTTAGAAAGGGAAGTTACAGAACTGAAACAGAGAGGAAAAGAACCATAAAAGTTGAAGAGCTGAGAAGTACACTGTGAGAATTATATTGAAATAAATGTCTTCAGTGTAATTTTTGTGGACTCTTGACTATAAAATTTTCAATAAATTTACTTTCTTTAAACACACTGGGCCAAATCCTTTGCTTGAAAAGAGTCACACGAGAGATTAATTCAGTCCATTTATTTGTAAATATCTTGGCAACAGCAGTCTGAGAAAGCAGACTCCCTAAGGCTTGCCTGCGTATTTGCAGATGGCAGCTGTACAGATTTAGGGGATTTGCATTTGTACATCTGAAATCCGCAAAAATAATAGGTAGCATTGGGTGCTAGACTGTAAAATAGATAATTATGTTGAAAAGCAATAGAGCAACTGATTACTAAATGGCAGAGGGAAAGAAAAGGAACAAACCCAGACCAGAACCATGAACACAGACAAAGCCTCAGAAATACCATGAATAAGCACTCAATGTGTCATGCCACAGATGTGTGTTTGTGTAACCCAATCAAACAGGTTGTGCATTTGGGTTTTTTCAGTTTGTGTAATAAGTGATATAGCCATCAGTAAAGCAGGGATAGAGGTAGGAGAATCCATACTCTTTTCTACTTGTGAAGGAGCTGGTGAAGAAATATTGAGGGACTCTAATTAACAATATTGGGAGTAGAAACTATTGGCCTCCCATGAATCTTCAGAAACTGTATTTCTAGGACCCAGGATGTTCCTGCTTTAGGTTTTCTGGGTGGAAGGGATTTTAGCTCATTTTACCAACAGTCCTGTGTAAAATGAAATAGAAATGCAATTATAAGAGGTTAAATCTTAGAATTTGGAGCATAACTCTGAAGAGCAAATGGACAGTAAGTTCATGCTACCTGAAATGCCAACGAGTGGAAGTCTTGTTATTGTTCAAATAGTCACGCTGTCATACTGTTTCAGTGCAACAGGGAGGAAGTTAGGTGTCTGTCTTCATTAGAAACATGTCTGGTCAGTTACAATTTTAAGTTAAAATCCTGTGCTCTGTAAAATGTTTGCAAACTTTTTTTGCAAACTTGAGTTCCCAAAGTCTCGTTCCTCCTTTTGCTATTTGATGACTTGATTGAATTTTATTGAACCCTTAAGGGAAGACTTTAAAATACCCTGTGGGTTATCACTGAGTTAAGATAAAATAATAAGAAAGGTAGATTGGGTAAAACAGAATTAAGTAGCAAACAGTCGTGGTGACATTAAATATGTTTACAGATAGAATAGACTATTTCAGTTGGAAGGGACCTACAATAATCATCTAGTCCAACTGCCTGACCAATTCAGGGCTGACCAAAAGTTAAAGTGTGTTGTTAAGGGCATTGTCCAAAAGTCTCTTAAACACTGACAGCGATGGGGCATTGACCACCTCACTAGGAATCCTGTTCCAGGGTTTGACCATTCTCTTGGTAAAGAAATGCTAGCTAATGTTCAGTCTAAACCTCCAGTGCCACAGCTTTGAATGATTCCCATGTGTCCTGTCACTGAATACCAGGGAAGCTGTAGAAAGCAATGAGGTTGTCCCTCGGCCTCCTTTTTTCTAAACTAGAAAAGCCCAAAGTCCTTATCCGCTCCTCATAGGACGTGCCTTCCAGCCCTTTCACCAGATTTTTTGCCCTCCTCTGGACACGTTCAAGGGCCTTCACATCCTTCTTAAATTGTGGGGCCCAGAACTGCACACAGTATTCAAGGTGAGGCCGCACCAATGATGAATACAGGGTATTCTGTTCTCTCCTAACTCAGTCATGGTTTAACTTGATCTTCTCTACTGTATTTTCAAAACTTTTTGTGATCTGATTAATTTGATGTTTTCAGCTTATCTTCCACATTGCAAATTATAGGAGCAGACTCCTTTTCTGAAGTTCTAATAGTGTCTACTAAAACAGGCAGTACAAGACATTTTTGTTTGCTTAAAAAACGGAGGAGTGAAAAGCAGACTCTAATAAAGTAAGTGTGTATTCACAGCTCAGTCCTCTTGGGAAAAAATAGTCGGTAATTGTAAAAGGAGAATGTGTAGCTACTCCTTTCATCCTTACTACTTCTCAGGTTTCTTGTGCCAATGAGTTCTTCGTTTTGGGTTGTTTTCCCCAGATGCATTATCTCACATTTTTCTCATGGCTATTCTGATTTTCCTGGTGGGCCCATGTTCGCAGTTATTTTCAATCTCTTTATATGTTTTTTTTCACTGCCGTTTCTTGGGTTTCGTCATTCCTTGCAGTGAATCTTCTGTCACCTTCATTAAATTCCTATTAGCTCTAATTCCTTAATGAACCTAGGATAGCCCTGATCTTCTGAACAAGTCCTTTCAATGTTAGATTTAAGTGCTATGTTTAGGAGGATGAGAGTTTTATTAGGATAGCTGGAGAAGGAATGTTGAAAACGGGTGTTATCCTTCAGGCCTTAGGGGAAACTATTTAGTACCAGCTGTTGCGCCATTAAAAAATTACACATGAAGGCACACTTTAAACATGTTTTAATTTGTAAACTATAAGAGCCAAAGCAGGTGATAATTCCTTTGCTTGCCAAGAAATTGGTAAAGATATATGATTACATTTTTTTCATTCCAAGACTGTTGATTCAGAGATGTGTCACAATATGCTGGGGCTCTAGTTAATGTTGCTCTTATATTTATCTTCTACAAGACATATGAACATGCTTTCATTTCTTTTCTTTTATTCCTTTTCCATTATAATGGCCTCCTGTGTCCTTTCCAGGACTAAATTGTCTACAAGCCTCAGAGCTGTTTGATTCCTCATAGGTAGTCTTGATTCCTCAGGATGTTGTGATGGGCCCCTCAAAGACTGGGTCTCCTGGGGTGGCATGAGTTCTTTCCTCCTGCAGTCAGGTGAGTTCAGAGAGGAGGCTCACATCTTCACATTCCCTCATGTAAGCACAGAGGTGGGCAGTTGCTTGCAGTGTGAAGGTATGGAGGAGGAGCTGGAATGGGCTCTTCCAGCCGGTGAAGCACAGCTCTCTGCTGTGATTGTTTTTGCCCAGGGCATGGTCATGGCATGGATGATGGAAAATAGGAGCTACTGGTAGAGGAAAAGAACAACAGGGAGGAAAGTCCTGCTTTCCAATAGTTCTCTATCTTGATGTACCGTATCCCGTATCTGGCACTGCCCCTCTAGGAACAGGGACCATCTCTAGGCCTTTCCTTCTTCCTCTCCTACTTCTCAGTGACCCAGGAGATCCAGGTGGGTAAGGAGGGTTTGCCAATTCTGTGCTTCTTGCAGGACAGGGAAGATATGGAGTGAGAGTAGGGGATCTTGTACTGCAAAGGATTGTGTGTTCTGAGGGAGACAGGTATGAAGAGACGGAGAGCGACATTCTCCTCTCCCAGAGTCTCACAAACTCTGTCTGCCTTTTTCAGGTCCTCCAAAGTCACAGTACTCCCTCTCGCAGCTCTCTCAAGCAAAGGTCTCTTAGACACCATTGTTTTTTCTCAGCCCCATTATTCCTCCCCTCTGTCCTCCTCTGTTGCACCTAACAAAATCATTTTTTCTGTGCACTGAAGATGTCTTGGGCTGATTCAGTATTAGGCAAATTAGACATGCTGACAGCCTCCAAGATTAACCTGCAATTGGTGTTAACAAGGAGATCAGAATCTAGTCCTAGTTCAGGCGGTTGCTCCAGGAACCTCAGCCCACATCACTATGTATTGTCTTATGTGGGGAAAGAACTTTCTTTTTAAGGAAATGAGCTTTTCCTTTTAAATTTAAAATGCATTTTATATTTAATCGTATGTTTGAATAGAGGCTGCCTTTTTTTTTAACCCCAACTGCATATAAAAATAATGTGAAAATCTGTTAAGAAACTCTTATTTTAATGAACTAGAATAAATGGACCTAAATGTCATTTATTATTCTGTAAAGTCTTTTATTGCTATGTCATTGTTATTTATTCTGTGATTTTTCTCATGAAGTGTTGTTGACACAGGGAGATTAATCAAGACTAAAATAAGATGGGATGAGATGTAGCTCTTCTCTCAGTCTGCACAAAGTACTAAACCCAGTGGAAGTTATTTCTAAAAGTACTTTTGAATTGAGAAAGGCTTTTAAAATTTAAGAATAATACTTTGTGATATTGTGTAATTGTGTAAAAAAATTGCCTATTGTTTAAAATGAATGCAGAATTTCAGAACTCATCATATTTCAGCAGTCAGAATTGTTTCCTATTCTTTAGTTTTGCTTTAGGCTTTTTTGTTTTGTTTAATTTTCTTCATTTTCACATGCATATGGATGCTTATGAGCATTGCGACATTGCTGCAAACTCATGCCTGTAAAAACTCTCCCACATTTAACCTATATCAAATATGTTATCATTTGGTGTGAGACAATGATTTATTGATACAAGTTTCAAATGACCTTGCTTTATTCATTACTTTCCAAGTAATAGAAGTAATGGAGGTAATAAGTGGTGGTTTTTCCTACATTCATCCACATCCCTCTGGGTCAAAGCTATAGAAATATTTCTAACCCTTGGAAAACATAAGCACTTTTTTGATTCTGGATCTTAACTTCAAATCAGTAAAACACCCTGACTTTTTAGATCTCATCTTTCTGCTTCCATCCTATTCTGCTACTTCTACTGCAAGATTAAATTTCTTCTAGGCAGTGTAGAAATTTTTCCTGCTTTTGTGTGTAGGTTTGTGTGAAAAGCTGATCTGTGGCTTGTCCATTAATAGTTCATTACACAATAATGAAATTCTCACTATCTCTAAATGTATTCCTGTCAAAGCATTTTCAAATACGAGTGCATTAAGGTAGACATCTTGAGCTGAGATTTTCAAAGGAATCTGAAAGTTAGACATCCAGATTCCATTGACTCTTCCATAGAAGGTGGGTGACCAGCTTCTTTAGACACAACAGAACAAATGCATCCAAAATGTAAATTCAGGCACCTGAACTATGTGGCACAGTTTCTAGATGAAAATCAAAACCCTTCCTCTCACTTTAATGGGGATGAGATTCTCTCTTTTCTAAAATTAATGGGGTTTTTTTGCCATGGTGATTATCTATGGATTTATTTATTTCAGTGTATAAAATTTAGAGGTTAGGTTTTATTTTTCTTTCTTTTTTTTTTTTAATTTAAATGTATTGGCCATGTTATTCTCCAAAGTATTTGGAAGATCTGGTCTCACAGGGTGAAGCCACTTAAAATGCCTCAATAGTTCACTGCTACCACTAGGTAGAGACCCCATCCTTACTTTCACGCTACTAATTGTCTCACCCATCATCTGAACCTACTGACTAAAGCTGTGGAGAAGTAATTCCAGAAATAAAGTGGACAGTGTTTGTGGTGGAGTGGACCAATTAGATAAGTTTTCACATAGTATAATCAGGGCATTGGGCAGGGGAAGAGAAGAATGTGTGGTTTAGGAAAAACCTTTTATCAATGATGAGCCATTAAATCAGCTCATCTGTAGCATGTAACTTCATCTATAGATTGCAGCTGTGTAGCAGTTTATGCCAATCTATCTCCACACTACCATAGTGCTACTATCCTAGCCATGCAATCCTGTTCTTCCTCTTGTATGCTGGCAATCATACAACTGAGTGGTGAACAGTTCAGACAGCTGATTCAGCTGAAGGGTAGCTGGGGGTATGAGGGGTAGGAGTTTTTATCCTGGTCATACCATGCAGCTGTATGTGCACTGGTGTCAGCATAAGGACAGAAACAGAAATGTGTGGTTAGTGCAAGGTGAAATTGAGTTTGAAAGTATGAGAGCCCAAGCTTAGATTGGCATATGCTGCTGTGAAACTCAAGCTATTAAATTCAACCTTGAAGTACAAAAGGTTTTGACTACAAATTCGACATTTGTGTTTGCTTCAAGTAAGTTGTTTTCATGAACATTCCTGGCTGTAAATCCACTCATTGGGATATTTATGGGAAACAATTAAAAGAGACACTGGTACGGCTGAAACAAATTAATTATGAGTGAACAAATATTTGTGGTCAGAGTTAGATTTTTAGTTCAGATTAGCTAAAGTATCTGTATTTCTCCACATTAGAGAGGAGCTAATGCTCTAATCTGGATCATGGTTCAATTTGAAAAGTTCACAAAGGTTTGTAAAGACAATGGTTGATCAGAATATACACCTTCTGGAACCACAAAATTCTGGATATTATAAAGCTTTTGTTAGCTTGCGTCTGATGTATATGCTTTAAGATATTTTAGGAAGTATGCTTTAAGATGCTATATAGAGTCTCATTGCTTTTACCTAGTAAGCCAGGTTGCCCATAAGCCATTGGTTCCAGGTGAACAGAGGCTGAAAGGAAGAAGGCTCCAGGGAAATGAAACTTCCAGAAATATCATAAGTAGACAGTGCTGAGAAAATACTATTTCATAAATTAAGAAATCTGATCTGATATTACCTGGAAGAGAGTTTCATATGTTGCAGAAAAAAATGGGCTATTTATGAGTCATTCTTACTAAAATGGGAGAGACTGACAGAGACTTTGAGATCCAGCATGCCAGAAATTTTCTTACATCACATTCACTTATCTATCTCTGGTAAGGGCAAGACAGGGAAATTAATAACATTTGCAGTAGTTCTATCTGTGGGATTGATATAAGTACTATGTTGTAAGATTGATTTAGCGTTCAACTTTGGCAGCTACTTGCCCACTCAATCATAAATCTAAAATCCATGACAATTGACAAGCTGTAACAGGATGAATCTACAAAATGTTTGTCTCTTTCATGCATCAGTGACCTTCTCTTTTAACCTTCTCTCTGAGTTTCTTGGGGTCACTGTGGTACATAGCCTTGGACCAATAACAAGTTCAAGGCCCAGTGTCTCATGATTTTGATCTTGTTTAGAAGAAAAATACTGTTTTACTAGTTAGAGGAAACTGTTAGTTTCTAACCTTGCTAATATGCAGGGTATGTTATCTTGAGATCATAACATTATGATTTGTTAGCTATTAAAAACCGCTATTTTGGATCAAAGCTAAAGGATTTTGCAGTGTTTATTGTATTTCTTTTTGCAAGAGCTACGATCTATAATCCATGCAGAGTACACTCAGTCTTAAATATTGACAGAGAAAAATTTCCATAAACACACTTGCCTTTTAGGCTTCCACAGCCAAGTGTTCCAACTGTTACACATTGTCACACACAAAAAAAAGAACAGTGCCCAAAGGGGAAACAATCCATTCTTTAAGAACATTTCTTTGGAGAAGGGGTTCTATGCTTATGTAGTGGCTAAAGTAATGGGGTCCTAGTCCATGACTGTGACTACTCGATACTACCATAGGACAACTAAAAACAATAAATGTGACAGTGATATGCACAGACATTTAAAATTTTCTAGAGTCCAGGTAATATTTTATCAATGCTAGAGCAATAAGATAAGCTAGAAGTTGTTCTACTGACTAGCTGGGTGATGACCTATTTTAGCATTCAACTTTACAGCTGGGTTTCTTCTTTATGTTTGTCAGCTCATTTGTTTCGTCAATGACTTATCATGTAGTATAATAAATAATATTAAGCAAAGTTTTCAATACCATAGTTCAAGGGACATCTGGCTTCACACAATTCCACATACCAATATAGGAGTATTGAAATGGCTTGAATTTTAATTGAATAACAACAAAAATAAATGATGTTATACTCTGCTACAGTTACCCACAAAATGTGGTATCTTGACATTGCAATGGCAGCTTTTCATTGTTTTTTCTTAAAGGCACTTAAAAATCTGAGGCCATATTTCAAAATTTAGTTTTGAAGGTAATCCTCTGAAGCACTACTACTGGTCTTGCTCTGCGGGAGCAAACAAAGACATTATATCTATCTATCTATCTATCTGGCAAATATATTTCCATAATATACCATATGGTTTTTTTCTTTTGACTACTTCAGTTTTATGTTCCTTTACAATACCTTTGATAGCGGAGTTCCTATGTACTTTTACAGTGGCTTTTGTCTTTTAACATCCCTAAACTTGTAATAATATTAGATGACTTATTCAAGTTTTTGTTTTAATTTTACATAAATTTATTGTGCAGGTGATCTGGACTAAAAAAGATTGTGAATGTCTACCAGTGATTCCTTCATACATGCTGAGATATAAAAGTATTTTTCCTTGGGTGAGCATCCCATTACTAGGACAGTCTAAACAGATCATTGTGTGAATGACAATCTCTTCCTTAGCCTTCTCCCCCCACTCTCCACTGTGTCATTAACATAAGAAATAGAGGATTTTAGTCCTTGGTTTGTAATAATTAACTCCCTTGCAGCAGAGAACAGCTGGGCTCTCTGTTCTGTTCATTCCAAGTTTCCATCTTGATTTAGAGCAGCAGATGGATCAATTCACTTGGCAGCCTGTCACAAGTGGTGTTCCCCAGGGCTCAGTACTGGGGCCAGCCTTGTTTAATGTCTTTATCAATGATCTGGATGAGAAGATTGAGTGGACCCTTAGTAAGTTTGCAGATGACACCAACCTGGGTGGGACTGTCGATCTGCTTGAGGGTAGGAAGGCTCTGCAGAGGGATCTGAACAGGCTGGATAGATGGGCTGAGGCCAACTGTATGAGGTTCCACAAGGCCAAGTGCCGGGTCTTGCACTTTGGTCGCAACAACCCCATGCAACGCTAGAGGCTTGGGGAAGAGTGGCTGCAAAGCTGCCTGGAGGAAAAGGACCTGGAGGTGCTGGTTGACAGCTGGCTGAATATGAGCCAGNCATTTGTGGAAACCTTCCTTCCTACCAGTGTGCACTGCTTTGCTGCTCTGCTTGTGTTCAGCATGTCAGGATAAGGCTGTTCAATGAATTCTCAGTGTTTGTTTGACTTTCCTTTAAGTACAAAAATGAAGAAGTATGTTGGCTTATTTTTTTCTCATAACTCCTTTGGTCTGTTAATCTGGGAGAGTTTCTAAGGTTCTATTTCTTCTTAGCAAACCAGACATGTTTGTTGTGTATGCTTTGTAAAGTTCCATTATAATTTTCTTCCTAAATCAAAGAGATATTAGGGAGAGATCAATTTCCTTTATATGTTCTTATCAAACTGGATCATTATCTACACAGCCTTAATTTGCAATGTATTGTGGATACTTATGTTGTATACTTGAGGCAAATCCTGGAGATGATTCTCAGAGAAAATTCCCGCTGATGTCAATATGAGTTTTGTCTGAGTAAAAATGTCATGATTTGGCTCTTTGTTTTCAGGATTGGAACTATCATTTTCAACTCTGAGTACTCATTTGGCCTCAAAGTACCTTGGCTCACATGGTTTTCAATAAGTGTCTGGCAGCTGTACTGGCAAACTTCCAGCATCGTGGGATTCATATTTATCCCTACATGGACATTTGGCCTTCTTCAGATCATCACAACTATTTGTAGCTTATTGTCCTAAGTGTAGAACTCTTCCCATTTTCAGACAAAGACTTGATTCTGAATCACACTCTTTTTACAGCAGAGTGGAGTTGTTCCTTTACATCCATGTATATATGATCAGGATCAAGTACCTCTAAATCTGTATTGTAAAGAATTGTTTCATGCAATTTACTCATAAAAAGAAGATATAGATGCATGCATTCCAGGAGGTGCTGTGGTCTGCTCAGTCAAGGGTAAGATGACTTGGCTGATTCAGTGAACACAGATCATCTAATTTTCCAATCCAGATGTAGGTGTATGAAGTGCAGTTAGAAGGACATTGAAATGTCTTACTAGGAAAACTAAACATAGCTTGACCAATTTGAACAGTTTGTGTGCTCAAAGCAAAACTGTCAATAGCAAAAAAAGTAAGTTACAGTACAATGTTTTGCTTGGCATTTGATTTTCACAGCCTGTTTCCTTTCAAGCCAATTTTCAAAAATTTCTCTGGCCTCTGACAGCTGCCCCTGGTGTCCCAGAATGTACCGCTTAGCAGAAAATAAGAAAATGGAAGAAAGCCAATTCAGCTCTACAGGTGCTCCCATAGTGTGATTAGATCTCCCCAGTTTCTTACAGCTTCATTTATTTAATTTCCCTACTTTCATCAAGCTGTCTTCTCTCACCCATGCCTGATGCCTTCACCCTTTTTTCATTTAAGTCTAAAGATGTTTCCTCCATGTGACCTTCGAACCTTATCTAAGAATGCATGATACAAATTAATGTAAATCAACAAGCTAGTGAAAACTTATAAAACATCAAGATGCATGCATTGACCACAGCATCTTTAAGCACTTCTTGTTGTATTTTCTTCTTTCCTTTCCCCATCCTGGTCACCACCATTTTTGCTACTTATCAACTTAGTAATGTCAGCAATTACCCGTGCCTCATTATTTCTTGGAGTTCCACATACACTCATAGCACTTTGTAAGTAATAACAGTGACCCTTGTGACAAGAAGTGCTATAGTGATTCCTGAACTTCATTCATTGTGGTATTGATTTTATGTGAGGCATAACTAACGTAAAAGAACTCTGTGATGCGAAGAGTGTCACACTTGCACCCTTAGAAAATGTTTTATTAATTTGAATACTACATGAAATTACAAGTGTAAAACAAGCTGTCATGCTACCAGTTTCATTCTATTTGTTTGGTATAGCATCATAGTGCTAGAGTCTCAGAGGCATAGCTGTACTTGAGCTTTAGAGAAAAAAGTTCCCTCAAGCCTCCCATGTTAGTACCAGACTTGCTGGGAGCAGTAGAATGCATGTACCATTTGTGGGATTGCCTTTAGGGCAGACATGCATATGACTTGTTCATAGTGTTCAAAAAGATACAGAAATATTCATTTAAGGCAGTTATTTAAATGATGGTGTGCTCACATACATGTTCAATGCGTCAGGAAATTCTCATGATCAGGACAAACAATATGTTGGAAGTCTCACTACGTCTATATACTGATGTGCAACAGAGAATGCTCAAGATGGTGTCTAATGTAGTGAAAATGTTACAGATAACAGAAAATGAACAGCACATGTATCCCCCAAGGAAGACTGCTGAAGTTCCATGCAACCCCTATTCTGTTGTCCATGAGGATTAATTAATGCTTTTTATTCTCTCCATGGCTATCAGATTCATTAAAAAGTGTTAGTAAGTTGATTTTGTGACTGGGCTGATAAGCATATGTTGTAATTATAGTAAGAATGGATGGTATGACCAATGCCATAGGAATAACCTTTTTGTGGGAAGCATCAAATTCAAATTCCAGGCTCTGAATGAATACAGAACTTGGCAGGAATGAGGAGGTACATAGCATTTGTCTTTTTTATGAGCTGCTCTCTTTAGAATCCTGGTAAGTGTGTGCTACCATGCTTAATTTATGCTCTAATTTGGAAAAGAAAAATATAATTTGCAATCAGACCTTGAAAGGTTTTCGATAGGGGAAAGAAGACCAAATCCGACAGCTCAAGAGAGGTGAGGCAGCCACAGCTCCATGCCCTCAGGTCCAACCTGTAGTGAGGTTAAGTATGTATTCTCAGTAGGCATGCATGCACAGAGCACACATACACACCACATATGCACATATATATATACATGGCCAGCCACATAGATCACACCGACAGACACAAACAGCACAACAGCCCCATCCTACTTCTCTCCGTGGCTGAGCAGGATGGAGGTCTGCTAGTGAGAATATATATGCACACGTATGTACAATGCAGATCCCCTGAGTAGCTGGGCTCACTCAGCCTGCCCAGTAGCTGCCTCTGCAGCCCAGTCTCCCCAGTTGCCGGCACCCAGAGGTACAAGCCCACAGTGCTACAGTCCCTCTCCAGTTGCTCACTCAGACATACATCCTGCTCCCCCAGAGCTAGCTGGGACTCCCCTGGTCCCCCAGCAGCCAAGCCACCCTGGTCTTGACATTGTGGGGGTGGGAGGTGTGAGAGAGAGGGAGAGGGAGTCTTACTTCCACTCCCCCTGCCTGGCTCCCTGTGGGTCGCACTCCTAGAGACCCCCAGACTCTGTGGTCTTTCTGGCATTTGCCTGGGACTCCCCTGGTCCCTCTGATAGCCAACTCCATCATGGTCTCACTCTTATGGACTCCCACCTCCCTGGCTCCTAGGCACTTCATCTACTTGCCAACTACTCCAGCTTGATCTCCACTAATGCTTACATACTCAGTCTCATACATGCACTTGCTCCAATTGCTGGTGATCAGACTCCCATACAGACCAGCAAAGTGTTTACACATGACTGGCCCTTTTTAACCCCTTATCCCTCTATTTTTCCACAGTTGTTCCTCTCCAGGTGAACTAGATCCCTCCCTTCCTCACCTTTGGTTCCTCCCCTAAGCATCCCATGATAAGTCCTGTGCAATCCCTGAATGCTCTTCCTCTGCATCCCACAATGTATCGCATATCTCTAGGCAGCCATCCCCCTACTCCGAAAGGTGCTGTGGTATTGAAACATCTTGATGACTTGGATCATGAATAAGTGACCAGAATGTTTTTTTTCTTTTTTTCTTTATCATAATCACACATTTGGTTGTTTTTGGTTTTGTTTTTTTTTTTTTCCTTTTTCAGGAGCATCCCAGACCAGAGTATGAAACCAAACTGCTGCAGAAAAAGCTGAAAAATAAAAACATCACAACAGAAGATTCAAATGAAGTAAGATACAATATACTCTTTTCACTTATATTGGATTTGTGTTTCCTTATATTTTGATTATCTTTTTGTCTGTCTCTGATAGATAGCTTACAAAAGACACTTTCTGGTGCTCTTAATCAGCCATGTAAGTTGCTTGCTAGAGATCTGGTGTTACACACCTCTGCAGTGCCATTGAAAGGCTTTGAAGTCAGCACTTTGCTAGTGCTGCAAAGTACAGTAGTTTGCATAGGAATATGGTTGACAGGTGGTTCAGGATCTAATCTGTAGAGTGATGAATGATTAGTAAAATAATCACAACAGGAATTACAGCAATGAACTAGAATTTCAGTAGTTTGTGGACAAAAAAAATTAATCTTTTTTAATATTTAAAATAGCTTTTTTGATAACTATTTCATTTGCATGGGTAACACTGGCATCTTTAGTCATGTCACAGTTACACAGTTGTGAAGTTTTGATAGTGTCCTGGTTTCAGCTTAATTCAGAGTTCATTTTCTTCCTAGTAGCTGCTATAGTGCTGCGTTTTGTTTACACTAGTCAAAGACTTTCAGCTTCCCATGCTCTGCCAGGTGCACAAGAAGCTGGGAGGGAATGCAAGCAGGACAGCTGACCCAAAATAGCCACAGGGCTA
This sequence comes from Scopus umbretta, assembly GCA_013400535.1. Classification (NCBI taxonomy): domain Eukaryota; kingdom Metazoa; phylum Chordata; class Aves; order Pelecaniformes; family Scopidae; genus Scopus; species Scopus umbretta. Next base: position 13,808 of record VZTL01021950.1, read on the forward strand.
TTCCATACCACCTGATGTCAAGTTCAGTATAGAAACTGGGGGGAGTTGGCTGCGGAAAGCAGTGATTGCTACGCATGGCATGGCATGGCATGGCATGGGGAGGCGAGCAATTGCATTGTGCATCACTTGTTTTGTATATTCTTTTATTATTATTATTTTCTCTTTCTCTGGGGTGCTATTAAACTGCCTTTATCTCAACCCATGGGTTTTAGTTTTGTTTGTTTTTTTTTCCCCTGGTTCTCTTCCCCCATCCCACCAGGGTGGGGGGAGGGTGAGCAAGCAGCTGTGTAGTGTTTGGTTGTCAATTGGGATTAAACCACAACAGGTAGTATTTCCAGTATAAATGGAAAAATAATAATTGGTATATCATTTTTAGATTGAAGATTTATACTTTCTATGGCTATTTCAAACCTAAGAACAAGCACTTTTTTTCCCAGTTTTGTCTTGAAATATACTGATTAAAGTCTATTTCCTATGCGCTCATAAGTCCCTGTAGGCTTTGTCCATTAAGCTTGGTTAACCTTTGCTTATTCCCTGCATACCGCATGCACCAGCAAAGCCAAAGCATTCCAAAACCATGTCCAATTTCCAGGTGGAATGAAACAATATAATTTGTTTAAACATTGAGAAACAGTATCTGAAGTGGAGAATACTCCAGTTTTCAGGTTTGGTCTAACAAATTTAGCCTTGCAGCTTATGAAAGAATTTAACTATCTCTTTCTTCTGCTGATCACTGTCAAGATTGTGAAGTGTTTCCAGTGAATCTTTTATCTAAGTGAGACTGCTTTCACCTGTTGGGCCCAACCAAACTCCAGAGAAGACAATGGAAAGATTCTCAGTTACTTTAATGGGCTTTGGGTCTTGCCCAAAATGACCAGGGACTCTCACATAGCAGTATGGGGAGGTCTTCTCTTGCACATTAAACAGCTCTCTAGGCCTTCCAAGTGAGGGATCAAAGACTGTAAAAGACGGATAAAGCAGCTGCTGCTGCTGCTCAGCTTTTTCCGACTTAAAGTAAGTGAAATCTGGAAACAAGTCAGCGATTGATGCTGTAGATTATTAGACTTTTGTAGTTATGAGGCAGTGTTAGATGATTATCTTGCTTAAATGAGATGCAGAAATCACAGCATTATAAATTAGAAATTAATTTAAGGTAAAAGAAAGCAATGAAAAATGCTAAAAGCATAGATGGAAAACAAAGAACAATGTAAAGATCCAGCACAATAAAACCAGGAAGAACTCCTTCCAGAGGAATGGAAAGGCTTTTGTGGAATATTTTTTCTCCAATTACTTTTTTTGCCAATGTGGATGGAAAAATAGCACTCAGAAAGAAAATATTTGCTTCAATTTTTTGAGGCATCTGTAGGCGGACTTTTTCCAATGTTCTTACAGGAGACAAAATCCTTTTTCGGAAATTGATGTAGGCATTTCAAACTGAAAAACTCCTGATTTTTAATAATATTTAATTCTGAAGTAATTTTGGAAAAAAAAAAAAAAAAAAGTAGTTCATTGAGTCTTTTAAGGATTTTCTAGGAAAGTTTCCCAGAGTTATCTCAATCTCTTTTCTAAATTTCATTAAAAAATAATGTACTTGACATTTGCTATCAAACAGTTATTCATATGACAGAACATTCCTTTGCGTCAATTAAGGTAAATTTCTAATAAATGCATTCATTCTGCAACTTATTGACCACCATCTTTCCCCAAATTACTGAAATATATTCCAAACTTCTGAGCAGTTTTCCATCAGTCAACATTTTGCTTAATAATTCTGTTGCAGTCACATTTTTGATTTCCGTCAAATTCTTTCCAGCAAACAGCATGTTAGTCTGGGTTTGAAGGTGTGTTGCTCAGTGGTTTGGACCTCAATGTCTTCTGATATTATAAGGACAAGAAATGTTTGTGTGGGGCCTGATGAAGAGGAAAAAGGCCAGTTCTCTGAGTGAACTATTATGTTTAATGTAACTGTGGAAATGTACCATTACATTTTGCTTTGGAAGATCCTGAAAAGTTAGACAATAAAAGTGATGAGTATTTAAACCTGCAATTGTTCTGCCTAATTTTTAGAGGTGTTAGTCTTTGCTTTTTCCTCCTTCAGATGGCTGTATGTTATACTCATTGCAAGACCATTAGCTCAGGAGCTTTTTCATGGCAGGTTAATATTAAGGCACAGGTTTCTGTGAGGTCTCTGGTTCAGTACTTCTGTCTTGTTGGGTAGAAGCCAGGGTATAGGACTTTGTCATATTAATAGTGCAGATCTAGTGTCTGGACAGGCACCAAAGTAGAGGTCTCTCTGTAGTTAAAGATTCAGTCCTCCTAATTTCTTGCTTTTGTATGAATACACAGATGCCTGTGAGGTCTCAGTCTCATCATATCTTGGTTGACGGTCTAATGTCATGGCATAAGTCTCTGTGAAGTTCTCACCTGAGTATTTTTAGCTAACTAGTGTAATTTAAAGGCATATCTTTTGGGTGTACCTGGTCAACAACTGTAGTGTGCTCTGTTGATATCGAAGGACAGGCTCTGGCACCACTGTCTAAAACTTCTCATTACTTATATGATATGAAGTCAGAAGTCTCCAGTTCAGCAGCTGTCACTTGTTGAGATAGAAATGATGCCAAAGCTGTGGCTATTGTGAGAATACTGATATAGAGCTTACTTAAAGGCATATATTTCTATAAAATTACTGGCTTGTTTCCAGTATGTCGATTCCTCTGTTCCAGTGAGGATGTCACTAGTTTTACGGCAAGAAACTGAGCTTTTATGTAGAAAGCTCTGTGTACAGTACATTTTATTTTTTTTTCTCTTGCCTTACTCCAACAAGGAGTTCCTGTGAAGCTAATTGGGTTATTTTTGCAATGAAGGGATAGGGGTTTGATTATGGGCTAGTTTTGTGATTGCAGAAGAAAATCGACACCACTTACATCCTCTTAAATCATAGAATAACAGGTTGGAAGGGACCCTAAGGATCATTTTGTCCAACCTTTCTAGGCAAAAGCTCAGTCTAGACAAGATGGCCCAGCACCCTGTCCAGCTGAGTCTTAAAAGTGTCCAGATATAAATGATAACTTAGGAATACCTGTTAAGAGGAAACCTACTTCAACATACAGTTTTCCCTGTCCGCTCGTTGAAGTCATTAACTTTAATGAGTGTGGAAGATACCTAGCACCTGTCAGGGCCAGTAAACATATGACTCACTCTACCCAGGCAACAAATTCCAAATCAGCTTGATGAGACTGGCAATAGAAAGTATTACAGATCTAATGTATTACTTGTCCAATGTGGTTTGTGTTATAGAATATAGCTTTCATACAAATACTACTTAGGGTATTTACGTTACTGTAATAAGCAAAGAACAAAATTTCAGCCTACATCACACTGCGTGGTTCAAGCTGTTTTAATAAATATTTTATTGGTTATTTTGAGAGTGGGAAAGAAACTGTGAGGGCTCAGAGCACTTCACAAAAGATTGGTGTGACGTTACTCTTACAATAACAGCCTAAGGTTCTACTGTTTCAGAAGAGAATTCATTTAAAGCTAAAGGAGTTGAAACATTTACATGAAATGCCTCAGGTTAGGTAGCAAATGCATAAACAGACAGTCCTTATGAATTATGATATTAATTTTTAAAAATGACAAGTTCTGAGGGACTGATTCTGGAAACCTGCAGTGGTCTGGCTTATAATCAGTAGCACTATTTGATTCTTCGCAGTCACATAAATAAAGGTTTGCAATGGAGAGATTCTTCATTCATGTACATTAAAAGGCTTCTTCGTCCTTGCAGCAGAGATGAAGGCTTATGTGTGCATACATGAATGAATGTGTCTGATAACAAATATGGTAGATGCAATTTTTGTAATAAAGCAATTCATATTAATTTTTGTTGTTTTTTGTTCAATACACTACAAAACTGAAGTTCTATAACATAGAAATATTTAACAAATAGGGTGAAGTTACTGTATCTGTAGAATGTTAACTAAAAAAGGTGTTGGATATTTGTAATCTTCTGGTAAGTTGTTCCTCTCTGTGCAATAGTAATGTTCTCAATGGAAATATATGCAGGTCAGGAAATGAAAATTGGTCTTGTGCCTGAAAACATGCAGATGGGGCTAGATCCAACTCTCACTGGAGCTGATGGAAAGAAAGCCTTGCAGCCATTTCTGGGAGAGATGGATCAGGCCCTGACTCCTTTTCATTAAACGCCCAGCTGATCTGGCAAACACGACACAACATCATATATATTCTTATCTTTTCTATTTGGCAGGAAACTGAATAACTAATTCTACATCTTTCTCAAGGAAAATTTTCTTTATAGAAAAAAGGGCATGTCTCTTGGCTCATGTCCTTACTTGGAGCAAACTCTGGGAATAATAGACTCTGACATTCTATCTTGCCTTTAATTCATTTTAAATACAAAACTGGCAGAATAAGATATTTAAATTGTTAATTCAACTGGTAATTGAAACAAAAGAAAGAAATATTGCTTTCTGAACCATTTTTGCAGTTAACAACTGAATTAAAGCAAGCTGGTTTGAAGAGGAAGGTCTCTAGTGTAAGGGTGATACAGGTAAATATAAAGTAGAATTGTGCATTGATGATGAATACTTTATATAGATGTATTTTTAAAATGTCAGCCTTGCAAAATAAGAAATAGTAATTCTTGCTACTAGTTGATGCCTTACCAAGTTTTGCATAAGCAAATATCCCATAAGGCCTAAGAAACACTTCAGATGTTGGAGCCGGCCTCTTCATTAAACAAGATCTTCATAAAGTTAAC
>VZTL01021952.1:0-15642 GCA_013400535.1 Scopus umbretta
GGATTTGTCCCACCAAGTCTCAGCAACGGTAAGTAGGTTGTAGCTTTCTACCAGCACAGTGGCTTCCAGCTCTTCCTGTTTGTTGACCATGGGGCGTGCATTGGTGTAGAGGCACTTCAGCTGGGCTGTCAGCCATGTCACCTTCTTAGAGGAACACCCCTTAATTCCTTTGAGGTATTTCACTGGTCTTTCCCTCTTGGCTTCTATTACCTCAGGAGCCCCCGGCTCACCTCCGTAAGACTTCAACTGTGCTGCAGTGTAGCCAGCACGTCTCAGAGCAACAGCCTGAGGGCCCTTCCTAGCACCCCGTCCTCTTAACCTTGGTGTGTCATCCCACAGCTTGTCACAGGCAAGCCTGATATTATTGCTCTCTGCCTTCATGTCTACTTTAAAGCTCCGTCAATGAGCCCCACTAGCTCATGAGCAAAGACCCTCTTTCCCTTTTGAGAAAGTTGAATCCTATCTGATGCCAGCAAGCCTGGTGCCATGGAGGCCATCGCATTATCAAAAAAACTGAAATTGTAGCAGTGACACCAGTCATGGAGCCACGCATTAATAGACTGGGCCTGTCTTTCTTCCAATGTCACTGCCCACATCTGGAAGGGGAGAGGAAAAAATACCCTGTGCTCTAGATTCCCTTACCAACCATCCCAAGGCCCTGAAATCTCTTTTGATTGCCCTTGGACTATGCATTGTGGCTTCATCGCAACAACATGGATGAGCAGTAATGGGTAACAGTGCAAAGGCTGTACCAGACTAGGAGTTTCCTAGTGATGTTCTTAACCCAGACTCTAGGGAGGCAGCAGACTTCCCCGAGAGAAGGGTCCATCCAGCATATTGGACCCTCTGTTTCCCTCAGAAGGGAGTCACCTATAACTATAACCCATCTTTTCTTCTTTGTGGAGGTGGTCATGATACAGGGTATAGGCCTTTCTGACCTTGGCAATACCTCCAGTGTAGGTGGACTGTCATCTACATCATCCATTGACTGTCATTCTACATCCAGAGCCTCATACCTGTTGTTACAAAGGCACCCAGGACTAGGGTTTTTTGTTTGCTTAGTACAACGCTAATGTTAGTACAACAACGGTTTTATGACTCACCATAGGACATTGAAACTAAACTAAACAGAAAAAAACAAGTATTACTTTGATGTAGCTTTCTTTGTATTATACTATTACATGTCTAAATAATTCTTCCCTAACAGGAAAAAAAAAAAAACCCAACACACTAATTTGTCAGTAAAGCAGCATATAACCAAAGAGACATAATTTGCTATTGCAGAGAGATTTCCTCTGGTTCTGCCTTGTTTTGTTTCCTTTATCTGACGTAACAGTAACTCAGAGTATATTTGTTGTCTGACCACATACAAAGAGAATACTTCCACATAAAACATGAGTTTCAAAACCATACCAAAAATTAAAGCATGTATTAGTAAGTGGGCAAGACTCTGGCCTAGTGAACTGCTGTATTTTCAAAGACAAAGGCACAGCCTTTCCCATGCAATCTACACAGCTCCAGCACTGCCACACCACCCCACCAGGTCACCTCTGCTTGCTTAGCTTATTGAAGTTTTCCAAAAACATCTTTTTAATGAAGGACCTTCTCAATCAAGCTGCCGGCCTGCAGATACAAAAATAGTTCAATGCACAACTTGGTAACAAAACTCAACTGCCATGGTAACCAGAGATGATATTTCTTTGAAGGCACTATACCAAAAGTTGCGCGTTTCCAGCACAGATACAGAATGAAGCCTAATACAAGCCCAATAAGATACATTTGCTGTTCTTACATTAAGAGCTTTACGAACATTCCAGATGCTCATCTTAATCCCAACAAACTCGTTTTCTGCTATATACACTCCACTACTACATTCATTTTAACAGTCCAACCGTGTGAAGGCATTTTGCCAAGGCTATCTGCTCTCTCTGTGCGACCTGCTGCTTTCTTCTTTCCTTTAGGTTAACTGAGAACATGAAGTACATTAAGTGTATCTGTACTTAAGACCCATACAATCTCTACCAAAGAAAAGTGTTGATTGTCTGAACTTTACTGCACAAATCTCACATTACTCCTCCCCTCCAAAATGGGACGTTTGGGCATAATTTTTTCCTTTTCTCCATTTTTCTTGTTATCAGCCCACATCATCTGTGCAATACCATGGGATTTCGCTCTTTGTCTCATCTGGTGGGTTCTTCTGTTTCTGAGATCTGACATTGACTTAACTACAAGAGACGGGGGTGGGCTGGACTATTTTTGTAAATACTTTGCATTGTATCATACACAATGAATGTCAAGTACACATCACCCCACTATTGCACGGTTGAGTTTTTGGCACATAGCTTGTAGGAATTTTTCTCTTTGTAGGTGGTCGATTCTATTGGATTTTGTTCATTAAAAAAAAAAAAAAAAAAAAAAAAGAAANNNNCATAAAAAAAAAAAAAAAAAAAAAAAGAGAGATACATACATTAGTACCTGGCACTATGGATATTTTTTCATGCTCTTCTGCTACACAACTTTCTTTCAGGGCCAAAATCTGCACTCTCACACCTGCTACAACAAATTTTGTGTGCTTCAAGGAGAATATGCTGTTTCCTGTATCCTTTATGTTAGATTTCTCAGTAGATGAGATCTCAGTGAAGATAAATGTCCACAAATTACTCAGCTGAGGCCACTAATTTTTCCTTTGTGAGTTAACTCAAACAAAATTCTTCAAAGGTGAAAACTTAATGAGTTTGACTCATATGTTTGTCTCTAATATGTCTCTGACATATTCCCCTGATGCGCAGCATTCTGAATATGCTATCTATTTCATATGAAAGATCAGAAAAACAGTAATTGAAGAAACTGTAGTTTAAAAAAAAAGTGGCCTCAAAATGTTCCAAAATAAAACATTCCTAATTTTAAATGTTATTTATGTGAGCCTCTTCATATGTTTAGCAAATGTACTACACGCTGCAAAAAAATGCCAAAAGCAGTTTAAAAATAAACTATTTTTTCCTACAACACTATGTGAAAACATAATTAATCATCATACAAATGGCCTTATTTTGTTTAGAAAGGATGCATCCCCATTTTAACTTTGATGCATATTACAATCTGCTATGTATTAAACATTGTATAATACATGGAGTTAAGCAAAGTTTGGATTTTTTTTTTTTCCCCCAAAAGAGTAATTTTTGTACTTTAACTTTTGTTTTCAAACCTGTATTGTAATAAAAATAATGCAAAACTTGTTCATGCAATGTAGTATCTCCTAAGATGTGACTGTTAAACAACAACATTTCCATTTTCTTGAATAAAACAAAACTTGTCAACATCCTTAACTGGAATGAATCTATTCTGGTGCTCTGAACCAAAAAGTTTCTTTTAAGTCAGTTTGACATTAAATTGCATTTACATATGGTGCCATAGTACAGTAATGGAAGTAGTACAGCACTAAATTGCACGCTGCCAAACCCAGAAAAACATACCAGTGGAATGACCATTCTGCACAAGCTCTGCTCTTAACCCCTCCTTTTGCATCCATTACCAGACACCACTAAAGAGACAAGATACTGGACCTAAACCAGTCTTTTGGTTGATTAAGTTAATAATTCTTATAGTCTTAAATTTACATGTCCTTCAGATGTATTCCTCCTTTTATTCTTCTCCAATGGACTAAGCTCCTAGACTTTTCTACATCTTTTCCAGGACATTTTAGTCACATGATGCCCCATGCTCTTCACATAAAAAGAAATCAGAATGCATCTTCAAGGAAATTAATGAATTTTTAGTAAGACAAGATTTCCTAAAAAGAATGCTCATTTTGCAAAAGCTGTACTTTGTGCTGGAAAAACACCCATTTGAACACTAAACTACTGACGACCTCTTGTAACAAGGCCTGTCTGTTGTACTCAATATGCATTTTTGGCGTAAATAAGTACCAGATGGTACTATGACAAAAGGTTGATCCAAGCATCTTCAAGTCAATGGAAAGATCTCCAAATTCCTCACAGAAACATTCTCAGTAAAATACAAAGGAAGATAGTCACAGCCTCTGTATTATGCATCTAATTTAGGTAGGATTCACAGAAGCACAAGCCTAAATATCTTACATAATCTACAGAAAGAAACAGAGAAACTAAGTTAAATGCTTATACTGCTGTAACGTACACTGTGTTAATGCTACTTTCTCTACATCCTTTTCATATGAGGTGTAAATCACTAATACCTTCAAATAAACATAAATCATTGGCTGCTGCATTTTACGTAGCCTTTTATGAGAGTTTTCTCTGCACACAGTGACTAGCCCAGGGACTTGTTCTAAGAATATGAACAGACCATTTACCTGCAGACTGACACATGAAGTCACACTGGCCCAAAATAGTTTTCAAAGACTATAATTAATTTTGTTGTTATTAATTTTTTTGTTTGTTGATTTGAAGGAGCTTCTTTGAACCAGGGCTATAGTAAGATGATAACCATCTTTTTATCCAGCTTTCAAGAAGGGTATCACTAAGATCAATGGAAAAATGTATTATATGCCCCTGGGAGAAGGAATATGTTGATGCTTGTAACATAATGAAAGTCTATAAATTCAGCTGTTAGTCCCAAAGCCTTATAGTTAAGTACTGCATAGGTTTTCTGCCACACTTGTGATTGTATTCTGTGACTTACATTTTTAATTACCTGCTCAGCCATAACTATAAATACACTCTCTCTGAGGTAGCTTGTTAGGTAATGATGGGAAAATAAGCAAACATAGCTCAAACAGTTTCTTAGCCAGAAAAGCTCTTCACCTTCCTCTGTTCTAATCAATTCATGAGTGCTGTGCATAGATCACGCGTGGATCAGATATCTACAAAAAGAAAAATAACGAAGCCAAGATGTGGTTTAGACTAATACTAGAAACAAACGATAGCAAGAGTCAAGAACTAGTAGAGTAGTGCATTTTCATGCATTTTCGTGTTACACAGTTCTTAAAGTGGTTTTTCTTGCGGAGAGCTATCATCAGTCAAATGAAAAATACTTCATTACATTTTTTTTGTCAAAGGGAAATGCAATAAATGTTATTTACGAGTATAAGAGCATATCACAAATGACAAACGCAGTAGCTAAAAGCTAAAATAGCAAACAAATACCGCTAATAAATACCTGTTTAGAAATGAAAAAACTTTAATGGAATACCTATCTCCTCAATGAAAGGCTCTTCCTTCCCACTCCCATTGAATTATCTATATACAACATCCACGTGTCACAGTGCAAAAGATGGAGCCCCTTCAAGGAGCTCAACCTCATAATATCTACATGCCAAAAGCACCATTGAGATATTCTATACAGCCAGCGGTTGACCAGCTGATATGATATCCTGTATTGTGAACAGAGCTCACTATGCAAAGCTAAAAGCTTTCTTGATACATCCATACAATTGCTTTAACAAAGCAACAGTCAGAAGCAAGCCACAGCAGTGAAAAATTCAGGTTACAGTTTTTATTTTATTATTTTATCTATTTCTTTCCTAAAAATGAAAAAGGGAGTGAGGGGAGAAAAAAGTGAATCTTTAGTGAGTATTCTAAGTGCGGCACTCCAAAAACACCCCCAAAGAAAACTATAGCGAGATAAATTTTCAAATCCACAATCTAGATGCCATAAAATAGAAGTTACCTATGCCATGGTGAGCAGCATCATCTTGCATATGATTTTAATGCATCATAGTGTAGTGTGACAAGCTGTTAGCTACTAATTAAAGTCTCATAATAATGAAAATATATCCACTTCTATGTATAATTCTAAGGGGTACAATGCACATAGTAAGTCAAGACGACTAATGCACTGATTTTCAGTCCTCATTTCTAAATGCTCTATCAGTGAGAAAAATTAATCATTTAAAAAATAAAACTTATCATGAAGGCAAATTCATGGAAGACTCCAACACCATCACTGTGCCTCCTTTTAGGTCCTCTAATAAAGGAAACAGCAGATTAAACAGAATATGCCATACTGCAGACTGGAAAAACTGCAGAGCACATCAGTAACAGACTGCACGTCCACAAGATCAGAAAACCAAACACCAAACCTGCAATATGACCTTGTTTGGCTTATGGGTTTGGGGATCCACCTCCTGAAAAATTCTTATTTCTTCTCATATTTGTCCATAGCCTTCTGTTCACAAAATGCTGCACACAACTAGATAAAGTCCCTCACATAACCTTCAGAGAGACGCATCTAAATTAGGCCATATATCAGAGCATACGAAGACAGCTTCAGCATAACAAAAACTGGAAAATGTCACTGTCTTAAGAAGTAAGGAGGAAGAGCTCAAAATCTCTGCGCCCTAACAGTGTGCCACTTGTTTCATCTCCCTCTGAATACAGAACAGCTTTTGCAGCTATTTAACCTGCAAATATTGCAAAACTTCCATGTGACAAATTGGCAATTTTAATGTTTTTTGTTTGTTTGTTTATAATGCTTATTTTTGCCAAGAGTTTAAAAATCATTCTGCTTGCCAGTGACTGAGCCTAAGCACTATTATAGGTAGATGTGGAAGAATATAAAAGGAAAAAGTGTATTCTTCAGAACAAAACACCCACACACCATTAATATTAATAATCTAAAATTAGACACAGCCTGACCTGGTGAATTACCCAAGAGATCTGATTAAGTACAATCAGATTCCAAGCACTATAATGTTCAGAATAGTGTCTCTGACCTAAATGCTCTTCTCATCTTGAAATGTCAGCAATAATGACCTCAAGCAACTTCACCCTGAATTTGGTCTGCCTTTCATAAAATACGATGATAGATCTGCAAGATAATAGTAACTTATAAACTTATATTGTCTTCATGATTAAGCATGACATTTTTCCTATACAAAGTGCCAAAACTGGAAAAAAAGGCCAAAAGGTCACAACCCGAGGAAGAAGTCTTTCAAGAGACAGGAGCGCTGCAAAGCCAGTGCTGCTACCATGATCCGCAGGGGCTCTCTCTGACAAGCCTGCTGGGGCAGTTTTAAAATGACCAGTTAAATGCCTGTGGAGATCCAGCTCCCTAATTATTGATTGACTTGTATATTTTTGGCATTAGTTATGCCCCAGAGAACCTGATTTGACAGGCAGTTTAAAGTCCACAGTTAAATAAATTCTGAAATAGCCAAGACAAGCAGACTGACTTCCTAAGAAGATTAGTTTCTTCTGTTCATCAGAATATTTTGGGGACTGTGTAAGAATGTAAAAATAGGCACCATTTTGAAAGAACAGAGCCTTGCAATGTTTTGTATGCCAAACAGCTAATATATACACGTACAACAGCCCCAAAAATTCTTAAAACACATAAACTAATTCCCTGTGCCATGACCATCATGAAGCAAAACCATTGATCAGGATACATTCATATGCAAGGGCTGGCTCTCAAGTACAATGGTAGCTGCAGTTTAGTTAACCACTCCCTGAAAGACATCGTGGACATTTGTAGATAACACTGCTCACGTTCTCTCCAGCTGATGTTGATAACTATTTTAAGGTTAGAAAGCAGACTACAGGGGCTGCTTTGCGGCCATGGGAAAAGTAATTCAATCTGTGAGATTCAACTTGTCTTTGAAAAAAATTCACCCAGATTTGCTTTTGCCATTGTTTTCTTGCTCTCCTTGTCACCCCTTTGCTGAACCTCTCTCAGAAACCAGAAGGACAGAGTCACATCAGGAAGTAAAAGGCAGAAAAGGACATTTACAAAGGTAATCATTGAGTCAAACAGGGAGGCAGCTGGATATTGCAAGACTGTGAACAGAATGGGGACTTATTCTAGCACAGTATGGGGAAAAAAGATTAGGACAGAAACAGAGAGATTAAATGAAGAGACAAGCGTCTTGAAGGCTCTTTTATTGCTCCTCAAGACTAAGATCTAAACATTTCAGGAATTCAGATATTATTGTAAAAAATAATGTTTTGATTACTTCTTAAAACTATGAATAGATTTATAGCTGAAAATAGTGGGTAAGTGTCATACTGTTTGCCCTGTACTGTACTGGCAAGTACTATGTTTCCCATTCTCCTGTTTATTCCACTGAATGCAAAGGCTTCATATTAAACCTAAATCCTCCATCTTCCCCTAAATTATTTTCCAGCAGAATCTAAGTTTCAACTGTATGACATGACTCCAAATTAAAAAAGCATTGCCAAGGAAAAGACACGTTTTCTAATTATTGCCTTTCTGAATCATAGACTCATACAGTACCTGTGGATGTATCCACGGTGAACAAAGAAGAAAATTCTCCCGGGACCAGTTCGTATGTGACAACAGCATATACTCCCGAATCTCTGTCTGTGGCAACAACATTGATGATCTCTGTTCCTGGCTGTGTGTGACTGCTGATGCTCGTCACATAGACGGCTTGTTCAAAAACAGGTTGGTTATCATTAATATCTTCTATCTCTATGCGAACAAAAGCCTGGGCACTCAGCCCACCCTGTTGGATAAATCAGAAAGATAAAAACAAAAAAACCAAAGTCAATTTTAAAAATGTACACAATAGAACAATGCACATTTGGCTTCAGCCCATCATCAGGAAGTGGAACATGCTGCAACGATACTGAGCAATGAAAATGTCTGTTAAAAACGCTCAAGGTATCTGTGATACCCCACAATACTGCGTTTAGGCAAATTACATGCTCAGAACAACTCCAGCGGGCTGAGTATGCAAAGAAGTTCAACTTCTTATGACGGTAAGGCCTGAACACAAACTTATTTTTGTTAATACTAATAAGCACTGCACTTGTCAAATCCTTGCTTGTCTAACCTCACTTGTTTTTACTGTAATCACCTACACACCACTTATTCCTTCACAGGTAACAGTCAGGGCTTTCTGCCCCAGAAACACACGCCCCTCAGGTGACACTGGTGCTCTCGTAAAGTGAGAATAACTTCTTTCCACCTACAAGTCTTTCAGATTTAAAAGCATGACCATCTTAACAGTGAATATGATGCTTTTTCAACTATCGATTAGGAACAAAGACTGAGAGCAGACCAGTGCAGGACAGCCAAAAGCTGACCTGTCAGGCTGCTGCCTGCAAGACCTATCCTCCATTTACCACCATGGCAGGTTTAGACAGTTCTGCTCATGCGATGTGTGTGTGCATACATATATATTATATATGTGTGTGTATATACAAGTGCTCTGTGTGTTTATATCTCTCTATATACATGTATGCGCATGTGCTTGTCTACATACCCACACCTTCATTTTGCGTACACAGAGACAGAACAATACCAAACTCAACTGAAGCACATAGCTGAAACAATTTGTTGGTGTAAAATTTGTAACTGATTACAGAAAGTTATTTCCAGTGCATTTGTGATTTTGCAGGGAAAAAGGTCTCACCGTGTTTTCTAGGGGGCTTGGCCCAACTTCTTTGCTCTTGTTTCTTTTCACTACACAAACAGCTAGGAAAAGAGCCTGGCCTTGGTTGCAGCTTCGGCGCTGTACCTCTTTGCAACCCCAGCCCAGCCGCTGCACTGGTCTCCACACGGTTGAAGCTCCTGTTACAGGTGCCCACCAAGAGGTCACTGCAATACCACATGGGCAGCCATGGGACCACGTTTAGCCCTGCTCCGCAGTGAAAACAGAGAAGCAAGGAGTAACTGCAAGCTGGCTTACCAAACCATGCTACAGCAAAATCACAATTTGCCCTGGCAAAGCACTGAATTTTGTGACAATCTGGAAAAAAGACAATTCTGTGGGTGCTGAAGTATAGACTCCACAGGGTCCTGAGTGAAACAAATGGCAATTTATTTCTCAGAGGCACTACCTCTTACTCCCTGCAGACACCCTCCATCAGTTTGGAGGGGTTCATATTTCCAAGGTTATTTTACAGCCGTAACAACTTCAGATTTTTTGAAAAGCAAGCAGCTCCACTTGTGGCACAGCTGATGGTGAATGCTGGGTCACTGACATATACAACAGAGGCACAAAGCAGCACATGTATGTAAAGCCTGCACATGCTGTATGCAGTACTTTAAGATACAGACTGGGGAAGAATCCCGTGCTTTTCAAAGTCACACTGAGAGCACTGTGCTTGTACCAATTAGTCACTTACCAGAACTGCTGACAGAAACTGGATGTTGGTGTGTACACAAGACAAGCTATGCTGAGCAAGTCCAAACTTAGTTTTGCAGTCAGAGTAGCTATGATATTAAAACAAGCAAACAAACAAAAAACAACCCACAAACTAGGTTGCATATTTCTGCAACCTAATTGTTCATGTCAATTATTCTTTAAACCTGACTTTCGTGAAACTATCCAATGATTCAGACTGCATACTACTCCTTTAGACTTGCCCTGCAGCATAACAATCTCCCCCAAAACTATTTTTGAAGGTTTGCTTATCATGTCCCGAGGGTCTGACTGACTTTTGGGCAAAAAGATTATCTGCATTCTCCCCCACATTTCCACCGGGATTTTTGCTTTGTTCCGTTTAGTTTTCTTCTTCCACGTAGTAACATTACCTCTGTTGGCAGCAGTGACATTCCCATGAAAGTTTAAGTTTGTGGAAAATTAAGATGATCTTGTGCATCACACATCTATGTTTCACCCTCAGACTAGGAGATCTGGCTCATATCCTCCTGGCGTCCTTGGGTTTTCTTCCAAAGAAAATATGATGGCGTGCTTCCAGGGCTCATGCTGCCGTGGAGGCAGCTGGCAGCTAGGACATGCACCTGGGGACCAGGACTGTGAAGGGTACTGGGCTAGCACCAGCCTCAAACTACCGAGACAGCCATGAACCCTTGCACTGAAAGGGGGAAGAGAAGATGTGCAGATGTAGTGGGCTCACTGCCAACACCCCAACCCCACTTCAGGGTGAGCCCTTTCCCCAACACCTTGATTTCCACAGGAAGGAAATCCCTGCATAGGAGCTAAAAGGGGAGCCCTATGTGCTCTGTTCAAGCCCACCGTCAGAAGATGCTCTGTGGCTCCACAGCTTCCACATACTTTAGGAAACGAATCAGAAACAACATTATGAAGGGAAGAGGGCCAAGAAAGAAGTGAGGTCAAGAATAAAAAGCATCTAAAAAGAGGTAACATTCAGAACAGCATGAAACTAAGCCACAAAAACTAATAAGAACTTGTGTCAAATTGCTTCTTCCAAGTTTCATTATTGCTAAACAGACATTAAAAAATAAAATAAAATTAAAAAAAAAAAATCACACTCTCCAGCCAATATGTGTTTATCCTATGGAGTTACATAAAGACTGCAAAGTCTTTGGAAACGGATTAATTCTAAGTATATGGGGGAAGCAAGCTGGAGACTTACTACCTACCTAACCTCTCCAAAGACCAACGAAATTTTATGATGGAGATGGATCTTTCTTTTCCTGAAGAAGCAGTGTATCCCCTAACACATGAGTCTAGTATGACATTAACTTATTAACTTACGATATTAACTACTTATGGCCCAGTTCTTGCTCTGGCTATGACATGTTTTAAGTGTCATCCCAGGTGAGAAGGAACAAACTGCTGCTATTTCTAACCACATGGATATACTTCATCTACTCAGAAGCAAGCACAACATAGTAGATCTTCCAAAATATGAAGGTTGATTTTAAAAAGTCTGTTGCTGACAGAAAATTACACTTGTCAAAACGTTACAAGCAACAGAAAGCCACAGTTGTTCATTTTGAAATCCCTTTTCTCCAATGTTCAAGTATTTCTAACTACTGTTGTGCTGTTTGATGCAACAGAAGGTCACAAGTTACAACGGCTTCTTTGTCAGAATCCTGAGAGTTGTGTCCCATGGAACAACTACCACCAAGTCAAAATAACTTCAAGTAATATTTTCGTTACTTTGGTAGGACCAAGTCTGAGTGAAAATACAAAGCTATTAGTACACCTCTTTATCATGTCTCAAAAAAAAAAAATAAAATTACCCTGCCTTTGGCAGGAGAGACTCTTTAGCTTAATAAGTAGAAAGGTGCTACTTTGTATAGCTGTATTTCTTCATCTTGATGCTGTAAAATGCTTAAGAATCTATCAAGATTTCCACAACAGCCTCCACCGTTTTTGTCAGTGAATTGTGCCGTAAAATTCTTGTTCTAAACTAAACTGTGATGATATACAGGATCTCTGACATGAAGACATATTTTCTTTTTTGTGTGTGTTAAACCTAAAAGATATGTCGCCTTGAAGTCGCAATGCTGTCGAAATGGAGAGACACTGCCAATTATTTCAAAAGCCTTAACTTCTTCACAAGCTTTGCCTGTGAGTGTTGAGCTCTTATCTCCATGTTTCAATGGCTTCAGTGTAAAAGACAAAGAAAATTTTACAAGCAGTGTAGTTTAACAAAAATCAAGAGATGAAGAACAAAGTATTCTTCTATGCAGAAAGGCAGTAAGAGAGTCACTAAGGTTTCAGGGTTATTAGAAGTTCTTCAGAGTCTAAATAAATACCAACCTACATAACTGGCAGAGCTTACACGTTTAATGAACAATTGTTCATTTAAACAGTACCTGTTTAAAGATGAGCAGCAACACAAAAGGTGGTAATGCCATACTCTACACTGATAGGCAATTTCATAATTGGCTCCAAGTGACGTAAATGGAAAGAGTTCAGAATACACTATGAATTCCCCCAAAAAATGTATCATTGTACTTCTGCCTTGAAGCCCAAGACTGGTCTCTTCTTTCCATGATAAAACTTCCACTTACAATCTCATCACTTCAAATTGGGAATTATGCCCCCTTTTTTTTTTATTTTTTTTGTTCTTTTCTTAAAAGGAAACACACCTTCAAGAAAGAAAAAATACTATTTAGGTGAACTGCTTACATACTTGTCTCTCAGTATCTCAGCTCTCATTCAGAGCTTGAAAGTCACTACATAGAATTACATACAAATTATGTGTTTTTGAAGAAACCCAGGCATAGTACTGGAGTCAATACTGTAAGGTAGCTTTAGCCAAGTGTTCTGTGACAGCAAGGTTGGTTTATGCACAACACGCAAAGCTAAAACTCAGTCTTTCCTCTCTTTTTTTAATTGTTCACATATGTTCAACTTCAATTGCCTATGCAAACATTCTCAAAGCGTTTAAGATGAATTTTGAAAGACTGCTTCCTAACAAGAAGTGGTAATACCCATCTGTGTAAGGAAGCATATAATCCTGAGTAAACTCAGTAAGTCATAGTCTTGAGTATACAGTACAGATGTGATCACAATCTTCTATATAACTGTACCTTCATATTTAGCAGATGCACTTGTATCTGCCATTAGATGAGACTTACAATCTACTTTAACACACTACATTTACAATTCTTAGGTTTTTTAGTTTCTACAAATGCATCTGATTTTGAAGTAGTTTTCAGCATACAAAAAACCCAATTTTTTTTTTTTTTTTTTGATTCCAGAAAAGGATAAAAAGACTTAAGACTCAAAGATAGAAATCTAGAAAAGATGAAAATTAAAAGTCTTATTATCTTAATACTAATCAACTAGCAATGAAAAGAAGCATCCTTGTTTCTTTTATAGGGAATGCTAGGTCTTCAGTATTTCAGGTGCTACATAATAATTGCAAAAGGTTCAATATACTATTTGCAGGCCGTTTCACTCAAGTGAAACTGCCTGCCTTGAAGGTCTGCAGAACACCTCCCTGCTGTCAAAAGCGCTTTCATACTGTGTTACACAAAACAACCTCAGTCACAACAGGTACCCTGGTAGTCCCTGCAGCACTCACAAGATCTTCAGAGCACTCTCTCTGAACCTGAGTACTTGACATTCCCTGAAACCTGCAGATACAAAAGTAGTTCTGTGCCACTGTGCTGCTGTCCACCAGCAGCTTCTAACAAGAGGACAGGGAAGGAGAAGCTCAGATTAGTAGATGAACATACGGGATAGTATCCTCCACGCTGCATCCTCAGGTCAGACGGTCAGGTCTGCCTGAGGGCTGCCAGGCTCTATCCCCGCTCTTCCAGAGCCAAGGCAGGCTGCATGCTCCGTTTCTCTCCATCATTCCCTGACAGAAATTATTTCCATGCATTTTGTCTTTTGACGTGGACACCCTTTCCCTTGGAGAAAATATGGCCCAAATTCAGCAGTTCTTAGTCCAGGCAAAGGCTAACAGATGGGCGGGGGAAAGAGAGAAGCACTGGTAAAATGTGTCCCACAATTGGAGTGCTGGCAGGCTGTTCAGGAGGGACAGACAGGGCAGGCGAATGGAGGTGTCACACACACACACACGTAAGGAAGAGGTTTGATTGCACAGCCCTTGCAGTTAGTGATGATGTGGTTCAGAGCCTCTGGGTGAGGGTTAGGGGGACAGAAAACAAAGGGGATGATGTAGTGGGTGTCTACTACCGATCATCCACTTAGGGTGTAAGCACTGATGAGTTACTTAGGAGAAATTTCTGGATCAGTAGCCCCTGGGAGATTTCAACTTCGCAGACATCAACAGGGAATACCATACTGCTGTAAGCAAGACTTGGAAATTCTTGGAAAGCCCGTAGGAAATAACCACTTGTCACAGGTACTCAGTGAGCCAACTAGGAGAGATGCCCTCCTAGACTTGCCATTTGTGAATAGAGAAGTACTGTGGGAGAGGTGATGGTAGGTGGCTGTCTTGGCCACAGTGATCATGAAATGGTTCAGTAAAATTTTCATTGTAATGAGAAAAAAAAGGACAGCAGAGTTGCTACCCTGGACTTCAGGAAAGCAAAATTTAAGTTATCCAGGGAGCTATTTAGCAGAATACCCTGGGAATCTGTTTTTGAGGGCTTAGGAATCCACAGGTGCTGGTCAGTCTTTAAGAATCACATTTTAGAAGCACAGGAGCAGGCAATTTCACTGTATCACAAGTCAAGCAAGCAGGGCAGAAGACCAGCTTGGCTGAACAGGATACTCCTCATGGAGCTCAAGAGGAAAAAGAAATTGTATGATCTCTGGATGTAAGGTCAGGCTTTGCAGGAAGATTACAGAGCTGTAGTTCATAAATCCAGGGAGAAGGCATGAAAAGCCAAAGCTCAGTTAGAGCTGAAACTGGCCAGTGCTGTTTCAGGTAAGGGCCTTTTAAAGTATGTTAATAGCAAGAGGAGGTCCAAAGAAAACATTGGACCGATACTTGTTGAAGATGGTCATCTGACTAATAGGGATGAAGATAAAACAGAAGCATTCAACACATTTTTTTGCCTCAGCCTTTATGCTGATCTCTTCTCCCTGGTATCCAGTGATAGGACATGTGGGAATGGTTCAAAGATGCACCAGGGGAGGTTTAGACTGGACATTAGGAAGCATTTCTTAACCGAGAGGGTGGTCAAACATTGGAACAGGCTTCCTGGAGAGATGGTCCCTGCCCCAAGCCTGTCAGTATTTAAAAGGCATTCGGACAATGCCCTTAACAACATGCTTTAACTTGGTCAGCCCTGAATTGGTCAGGCAGTAGGACTAGACGATTGCTGTAGGTCCCTTCCAACTGAAACAGTCTATTCTATTCTACCACTACAGTGGGCATGGCTTCCTTGGGCCAACAAGTTAGGATGAGAGACACATGCCCTGAAGTGTCTTCAACCCTAACAACATCTAAAAGCTGTGACTGTAGTTCAGAATAAAAAGGAAACTCAAACAAAAAGCTCCATCCTTCCCTTCTCACTCACAATGTGCCCAAGGAGAGGGAAGAAAAAAAAAAAAAA
>VZTL01021952.1:15743-32736 GCA_013400535.1 Scopus umbretta
GTCCCAGAGGGGGGGAAAAAAAAAAAAAAAAAAAAAAAAAAGCTGTGGAGCATAGACACATTTAGAAAGTATATGAAGCACTACATGCTACTGAATCCTGGGATATATCAAACCCAAGAATCTAACAGAGCCAGACTGGGGAAAAACAGACAAAATGACAAAAAGGCACTGGGGCACAGATTTTTCAAACAAACCCACCAAAAAGCCTCCCACTACCATTCAATGGCAGCCTTCAAATCATCATTAAGGGCACTCCTATCACAGCACTTAAGAACCTCACTTGGAGAAAACAAAACTGAGGTAGTCTACCCTGCAAAGGCAAGACAAAAAAAAAAAAAACACCAAACAAAAAAAAAATCCAAAAAAACCCACACCCAAACCTCTGGACTCTCAGTAGGGTATACAGATGTGGTACAACCTCCTTACAGTGGTGGGGGACAAGAAGTGGTAGAACACCCTGCCTGTACCCTGCAGTTTTTTGAATTTCTTGCCACACTGATGAAGCGAGATAGTATGCTGGTACACGCACTGTTACCTACAGAGGAGTTTGTTGCTGGAATTGGTCTATGCCTGGTAGCAGCTTTCACAAGTGTAGATCAACCAGTCTTCGCCAGCATTTGAAGAAAACTGTAGGCCAGCTCCTCCCAAAGTCAAGGTCAGATGCTCCTGGATGTCCCTCACTGTACACCAACCCCAAGACTGTGTAATTCGGATTCTGGCTTTGAAGGCCAGACAACAGTTGTCAGTAAGCAGATAGTACAGATGCCACTAGACAGAATTTAAATTAGCAGTTTTTCAACTAATTTTTTCTGGATTGTGACAGGTTCTCTTTAAGAGCTGCAGGCATTACTGTTAATTTGGTTGAAAGATAAAGAAAGGTGATGGGCATCATAAAAAATGCAAATGAATGAACAAAAGGATTGAATTATACATGATACATAGCAATAACATTTGCCACTGTACAGCAGCAAAAATGCATGCTGTTAAAAAATAGGTTTTCTGTATGAAAATTAATTCACGTTAAGACTCTTTAAGGCAGAAGTACACAAAACAAGCATAAAGGAAGCATAAATTTACTTGGGGGTCTGGAGACCCTCAAGCAAATAGAGAAAATCCCACAATGGAGTATCCATTTCAGTCACATTGTGAAAGCAAACAAAAAGCCAAACAGAAGAATTGAGACATCAGACCCAATTTGCACATATTCAAAAAACAAAGAAGTAGTAATTTTGTCCCCTATACTGTTTTTGAGAACTTGCAAATACTTTTATTAGAATTCCTCATTTTCCATATTTTCCTCTTTGCAAGACTTGATTTTGCAATATGCCTCATCTAAATCTCTCTCAAGTGTTTGTGAAGGTTCCCCAAGCAACATACCTTCACCTGATTTTCTTCCTTCTTTATTTCCTGTGGTGGGGGGAGACGACGATGATGACAACACAGGGAAATCAGGGGAATCACAATTTTTAATTATTTTTTTTTTTCTGCCACAGTCCAGAGAGAAACCCAAGGAGAGGGCGAGACACAGACGTGGGATTCAGTGCAAATACCTTTCTATAAACCTAGCTACATGATTTCTTTTCATACAAAAGCATTTCAAGGAGTAGCACCAAATATGTATGTGAAGTAAGTGACTTTGGAACCAAAATCCATGCTGCCAGCTGAAAAGGCTAATACTAACATTTTGATGAGTCTTGTCCCCACTTAATCAGTGAGAGTGCTCCCACAAGCTCTCACAGGATGTTTGTTTAACACCACTAACAGAATCTGTTTTCCACTTGCCTCTTATGTGCAATTTCAGTTCTCCCATTACGCTTTCTACACAGTGCATAAAAGACATGACCAACAAGCTCCAAAACGATGTAATGGAGTAGGCAGGAACAGGTGAAGAAAACTGAGAGTTTTGCTGTAAGATAAACTGAGCACCACCTGGAAAATGCTTTCTTTTCCTCCTCACTTCTAATTAACTTTGTTATTTTCTTTCCTTTTAATCTCTCTCCCTCACCTTTTCAACAGTGACCCTTCACTCTTCCTCTGTCTTTTCTGCACACATTTCTCCCCTAATCACAGCCTCCACTTTGAACCCCGCACCCACCATCTTTAACCCATCAAAATCAGCAGCAGAATGCCAGGAAGTAAGATATCCTACTACAATTCTACCATAAAGGTGGAGGGTGGCTCAATAAAAGTTCAGGTATACTAAAAATTTTGAAAAGCTAGTATTGAATTTACACGCTTTAGTATTTAGGTGTCAGTTGAGCTAATTTTTAGAAGAGAAATCAGTGGGATGTACAAAGTGCTGAGTTCCACTAAGAAAATCAAGTCACCTGCCCATCACAGACAAGGCAATCAAAAATTGAACCCCTCTCCCCATTATTGAACTTCTGAAAACACAAGGTCCCTAAATGAAGATAAATGACAGACCAATTTACAAATTAAACAATCTATAGTTTCAATGCATTGGCTGTTTTCCTTTAAATTTTGACATAAGATTTATCACTAGAGCAATAATTTAACCAAAAAAATATATCAAGCTTTTTTCATGTAAACCTATTGTCTTTCACATTTTCAAAATAATCTCCTGGACCAGACTGGATATCTGAGAAACTTGTCAGAATTTCACTGCTATTGTCCACCTCTCACTTAGCCTTTATTAGTAAGACTAATCTTGATATTCTTTACATTTATACAGCTTCAAACCATGTATATGACAGGAAAAAAAAAATATATATGAAGTGATGAACTACAGCAGAATACATAATTTTATGCTGTTATACATTGCAATACTGACTGCTTTATTCTTCAAGGCTTTGACACCTCTACTCAGGTATATGCTACAAAATTTTGCCTAGATAGGAATTCTGAAGACAGAAATCACAAATCAAGAGAAATTCCAAAATGGGCACATAGACTTACTTCTGCTGGAAAGATTACAGACACTATCCTAACTAAAAGACTTACATTCTTAAATTATTAGACACCCAAATAAGACAGAGTCAGGAAACAAACATACAAGCAAAAAATACATTCTTATATAATTGTTTCTCCTCAAAAGAAATCTACGGAGAACAAAAGGCCCACCACTAAAGGCACTATTAATATAAGAGAATGCTTCTGTAGCTATTTAAGTCCATCTACTCATGAATATGGAAATAATAGTTCACCAAGTTTCTTCAGTGTACTGTAACAAAAAGCACAGACATTTTAACAAAAGATACAGTACTTCTAGCACAACTGTATTTTTTAGAAATTATATTAGATAAGCTTAGGACAACATCTTAAATGCAAGGTTAATATTCGAAGTATCAGATAAAGACTGTAAAGCCTGAAATAATTTAATTTCAATGTTTTTCAAGTCAAATTGTGCTGCAAAATGAGACCTGAATAACATTTTTAAAAGTCTCCTTATGTTAATTTTAACCAGTAACCAGAAGCCAACCAGTAACCTTTTTCTTCAGCCACTTCACAGTTCACTACTAAAGCTGAAGAAAGTTAAGAAAAGTACCAGCTGGTCTCCTTCTGGGCCTCTCATTGCAAAGTGCCTTTGGATACTTTCATAACAAAATGAACCCAGGACTTACTTTCTTCCAGTCTTTTTCAGGAGTTGTGCTATCAAAATTTTCTGTTACGTGGCACCAGGTAGACCAAGTGTGTGCACACAGACATCTCAGCATGTTCCCACTGCAACAAATGTTGCCTCAGGTTCCTTGCCAAACAGAGATCTGAAATGGACTATTTCAGGCACTACAACTACCCTGCCTGTGCTGTACCATGAATACCCACTTCCAAGCACCAGATCTCGTAACGTGGGAAAACTTTCAGACATGCTGCTGCAGGAAGGCTGCACCCAGCCACAGCAGTAGCAATGGTATCAGCTAACTAGAAAGGACAAAGAATTTACCCAGGAAAATTGCTGGCACCCACAGTAGCCACGCAGCTCTAGCCCAAGTTACTGGTTTATTACTGCTGCAGTCATCGTGAAAGCAGGGAGCAGAGGTATAACCTGGAGTCCACCGGTTCCAAGAGGAGGAGGAAAATCAGCAAGGACTAACATATCCTAGAAGCAGTTTTCAACAACTTGTTTAGGAGTAATTGGGGATTTCAGAGCCAATTTTATCAATTTGGATCAACAGTTATGGTTCATGAAGTGTCACTTTCTGCCCTCTGTCAGGGTAAGAAATTTTATTTAAATTCATGCAATTTTTACATACTCATTACATTCTCATTTAAAAGTACACAGCACATCCAAATCTGCAAATGTATTCACAAATCTGGCAGCATGGAAAGGTGAAACTTACCCCATCTGTAGCTTTTACTACGAGATCATAAGTGGTTGGATCTCCTTCTCTGTCTATGTCTTGAGACACACAGATCTGACCAGTACGTGGGTCTATCTGGAAGGCTTTAGATTTTTCATAATGATGAAATCCATCGTAAAGAAAATACTCAATTTCACCAAACTGGTCGGCATCTGCATCTGTTGCCTTGACCTGCAGGGAAAGAAGGGAGATAAAAAAATGAAACCAGTGAAACTATTACTCATTCATTCAAAAAAATCACAGCTACTTCGTTTTAAAGTTACCTGTTTGTGTTGTAAAAGCAAATGTGCATACACATAATAAACACACTCTGCTACCTAAGCTGTCTGTCTGCAGTTTGTAAAATAATTACTCAGCTAGAGACAGTGTAATTATTGCAACAAGCATACAAGATTGACTAGCCCTGTCTGTAATATTACTTGTTTCTCTGTCAATAATTATCTCAATCAAGTGGACTTCCCGTGACTGGAAAAGCCATACACATCAAGCCATGTTAGTAGGCTATACCTTAAGCTACCTTTCCTTCATGTTATTTTTACCAGTGGTAGGTTGTAAGAAAACCACATCACTCATAGATAAGGAAAGTGCTGCAGGACATTCTTACCCAATACATTTTCTAAAAGACTCCCCAGAGCTTAATTTAGTATTTCATTTGAAAGAGGGCTTGGTGGCACGGTAATCCATACAAGCTAAAGACTGGAGGGGGTTTTAATCTCCAGTCCTCTCTCCAAGGAGCCAGAGCTCTACCAACACAGCTAAACATGACCGTCACACACGTGCACAGCACAAAGCAAGAGATGCACAGACTGCGGTAAGTCCCTGTGAGAGACTTAATTACCTCATCAGTGTAGTCTTGCATGTAGCTGTAACTGCTGAATGACAAAAAAGCCTAACATCTTTTCACCTATATTAAGTACATCTAAAAAGCAGCATGAATTCTGCTGTAAATCCCAAACAAATGTTGTAAATAACTGCTTTAAAGAAATACTTCCTTCAGAGGGAGATTCTTCTGCAACCACATAGCATCAAATGGGAAAAGGTATATATACACTAAGTCCTGCTGACAAGGAAAATGAGTGGCAGGAGAAAACTTAAATGAGTGATGGTTAGGGCTGTAGCAGGGCAATGGTAGCCTGGCACAAAATGGCTATTTCCAAACAGAAACACATGAGCTCCTCCCCTTCTTTCCGGCTATGTTTGGTCTTCTTGTATTACCAGTGGATCAGACTAGACCAGTATGCTGGTTGGACCCAAGATGCTTTCAGAAGCCTGTGAAAACCTGGCGTGACTTTCAACATGCTGCATCACCTTCCCTCAGCTGGGCTTTAAAGGATGCACAAAGCATTACACACACTGTAGGGAATCAATACTCTCTAACTGAACATGTGATTAAGACACTGACTAGTCTAGAAAGCGTAAAACCCCAATAACCTAAAACCATCAGGTGATTTTAAATTTTAATGCAAAACATACCTGAAAGGTTTTTTTCCTAACTTTTTTTTTTTTTTTTTACACACTTGGGGGAAGACAGAAATCAACATACCCATTGAAGTATTTTAATAAATGTTTACCTCTGCAACAGGTTTTGCCAATACCATATACATATGCACCAAGTGAGGAGAGGCTGAGGAAACTGGCTTGTTTAGCCTGGAGAAGAAAAGGTTTCAGGGGGATTTAATAGGAGGCCCCCAGTGCCCAGGAGGAGGTTACTGGAAAGACACCACCAGGCTCTGTCTGCAGGTGCAGGGCAGGAGACAGGGAAACAGTGGTCACAAGCTGAAGCTGGAGAGGTGCTGCCTGGACCTAAGCAATACGAAGATGATTTCGCACTAGAAGAGGCTCCTTGCCCAGAGGGGCTGGGGTCTCCATCCTCAAATTCTGAGACCCAACTGGACACAGCCTGAGCAGCCAGGGCTGTGCCAGAGACCTCCCACCATCCCCTCCATCCCCAGCAAGGCCAAGGAATAAAAACTGCCCTGCTGCATTAGCGTCGCAACACAACTGTGCTGCTTCACAGCCACCAAAAGTCAAGTCAATAGGATGCTCGAGCGTGAAACTCTTGCTCTTTGGACAAGGGGTGGATTAGGTAAATGAGTATTTGATAAACATAATAGTTTTCTACATTGCACCTTCAATTTTACAGCTCTCTAATAACAAAATACTTTGAGCCGAGTTTGGCTCTTCTCTGGCATGTTGCATTGTGAAAGTTTTCACTTAAATTTACAAAGATCTCAAAAGAAAATAATGTACAAAAATAAGTATATATTATATACTGAAAGGATTTCTCCTCCTCAGCTGGTTTCATTTGCTACTTATTCTTCAAAGAAGATCAATCCTGTGTTTTTTTCCATCAGCCTACCTGTGCAAGTACAATGCCTGAAGACCTTAATGGAGCTTCAGAAACCTTACTATCACAAAGCCTGAGAGTTGAAACTGGCAGGAGTTCAGAGAGGACACCTGTGCCAGCCATCACCTGCACCTGACCCAGGCTGGTAAGGTGAAACCCACAGCCATCAACCACAGACAGGGCAAAGACAGGGGTCTGCACATGACTGCCCGTATGGATAAATGTCTGGCATGGTTTTAGGCACAGTTTCAAAAACAAGCAAGCAGGACAGGCCAGGGACTATTCCTAGCAATAACTTTGGATGAGGTCATCCTGTTTTGGGGATGTAAATGAGTTTAGCTGCATGAGCACAACCTGTGCCAGGCCCTTTGGCCTTAGGGCCCCAGAACAGCCCTTGGCTGCTTCTCCTACTAGTACAAACACGGCCTTAAAGACCAGTCAGTGCCTTCATCACACACTCACTTCTTTGCCCACGGAGGCATTATTTTGGCATTGAGATACTGAACTGGGACTGAATTAAAACCAAATGAACGAAAACATGGCTTGGGAAGGCTGAAAAACATAGAAATGGGGAAAGGAAAACCATGTAAAAAGCGCCAAGGCAAATTATAAAGACAAAAACTTAGTCTAAACTAGTTGCTTCCATCAGCATTTTAAAATGACAGACAGGCCAAAAGATACACATTATTTCAATCAGCTGGGTTTTTTCTTTGTCTTTTTTTTTGTTTGTTCATTTGTTTTTAAGCGCTCTGTAGACTTCACTTCCACATGGGATGCTTGAGATTTGCTGTGTTTCAGGAGAATTATCGCTGTGACAGTGATTGCGCCACATACTCCAATGCATCCCTTTATTTCCCAAATGGTTTCTCAGAGCACTGAAGGCCATTCTACCAGAGTTTCTGGTGCTGCAAATAGAAAGCTTCTCCATGGGAGCCCTGCGGTCACAGAGCCCTTCACGCCTCTTCTGCGCCCCACGGTTGCAGCACAGGGTGCAACGCACGGCCACTCCTGACCCCAGTCCAACCACTCGTTCTGGGTAAGTTAAAGGCAAAACTCACACTCAACTTCAGCGGAAGATTCAGCCCTAAAAATGCTTTACAGCTGTCTATAAATCAAGTCTACCACACACGTATTTCACCAGCCTTGTACTTTGTTATTTCTATCATTAAAAAAAAATAATAAAAAGGTTGTCTCCCTGCGCCTAGCACGCAGTTACATGTGTAAATGTTAACATTTACGTCTGCAGTTGGGCATGGGTGATTAATTACGGGTGTGAAATTCGAGGGTATTGTTAGAAGTTTAGCCCATTATGTTCAGCAACTTGTTTTCTTTTTTCTAAATTATGCAGTCCTCAGACTCTGAGCAGTGCATACAAAGGAATAATGAATGATGAATTTAAATAAGAATGCTTCAGTTCAAAGCAATACAAATTTGAAGTCTAATCGTGATCGACTTCAATTACTTTAATCATCTCTCAGGCAGCAGAACTAAGTGGCATCAGTTTTTGCATTCATAANCTCACAGGGCCTTTCTCATTCTTTCACTAAGTATGTTTTCAATACACTTAAGTTGAAGACACATGTTATTAAGGAGTGTAAACCTGGAAATAAGGAAAGACAGGACAAAGCATTTTCCCAAGAAACATTTTTAAAAGCTAACAAAAGTCATGGTATGGACAGCTACCGGCTGGACTTCTCCAGTCGTGCTTCCTGTAGCCTACCTCCTTCAGTCTGTTTGCACACTGTCTAGACTGTAAATCTGTCAGAGAATAAGTTTCTTCTGTCCTGTTGACACTACCAATAAAGTAATAAATGGTCAGAATGCAGACATCCTCTCAGGAGAAGGAAAGAAGGGGGACCTAGAAAAACATTATGGAGAACAATTAAAAAAAAAGCTGATCCATCAATGTGATGCTTAAACAGAGAGATTAACGCATGAGGGGAATTAATGGTGGAAATCGGTAGACACCAAAGGGTGTAAGAAAATAAAGAAGGAAAGAAAAATAGTAGGTCATTTAAAGAGACCAATTAAGACAGTGTTGAAAGTGCAGAAATGACCTTTATTTGCACACAGAAAGAGGGGCTACTCTCAGAGAAAAGAGAATAAAGCGAACCAGTATGGATCACTAACCTCACCTNGCGCTCTGTAGACTTCACTTCCACATGGGATGCTTGAGATTTGCTGTGTTTCAGGAGAATTATCGCTGTGACAGTGATTGCGCCACATACTCCAATGCATCCCTTTATTTCCCAAATGGTTTCTCAGAGCACTGAAGGCCATTCTACCAGAGTTTCTGGTGCTGCAAATAGAAAGCTTCTCCATGGGAGCCCTGCGGTCACAGAGCCCTTCACGCCTCTTCTGCGCCCCACGGTTGCAGCACAGGGTGCAACGCACGGCCACTCCTGACCCCAGTCCAACCACTCGTTCTGGGTAAGTTAAAGGCAAAACTCACACTCAACTTCAGCGGAAGATTCAGCCCTAAAAATGCTTTACAGCTGTATATAAATCAAGTCTACCACACACGTATTTCACCAGCCTTGTACTTTGTTATTTCTATCATTAAAAAAAAATAATAAAAAGGTTGTCTCCCTGCGCCTAGCACGCAGTTACATGTGTAAATGTTAACATTTACGTCTGCAGTTGGGCATGGGTGATTAATTACGGGTGTGAAATTCGAGGGTATTGTTAGAAGTTTAGCCCATTATGTTCAGCAACTTGTTTTCTTTTTTCTAAATTATGCAGTCCTCAGACTCTGAGCAGTGCATACAAAGGAATAATGAATGATGAATTTAAATAAGAATGCTTCAGTTCAAAGCAATACAAATTTGAAGTCTAATCGTGATCGACTTCAATTACTTTAATCATCTCTCAGGCAGCAGAACTAAGTGGCATCAGTTTTTGCATTCATAAAAATATGATCTTTCTCCCTGTTCATGCCCTTTGCAATCCATTAAAATTCTACCCACTTGATGGTCCTTTTTTTTAATCACTTACCATGGAACCTTTGATCTGAAGAGGGAAGAATCTGGAATTAAAAGTGAATGAAGAATTTACTGCAGCAGACAGAGGCAAGGTTGAACAGCACTACACCTGAGGTCAGGGGAGCAATTAACTATGATTGATGCAAGCTGATTTAAAAGGAGGAACCCAATGAAAACATGCTAACAAATGCAAGTTTTCAGATACAGATGAAGGGAACAGATTTTAGAAATTAAAGCACGCTGTAATCACGGTCCAAAACATGTTGCATTATGATAGCATAATGTGCTAGTATCAATCCTACGGAGTATTACAGCAGTTAAGTGCTTGAGAGCTGTGAATTACAGCAGTCCAAACAGGAGGAAATGAAGGCAGCAGCAGGAATTTTCACAGTGGATTGATCAGGAGTGTTGTATGTCGGCAATATCACTGAGGTGATAGAGCTGAAAGGATTTGTATGCCTTCGAGATGCAGGAGGCAAGAGAGTACCAAGCTGTAACACCTCTGTGCTGAGAGTTAGGCTGAATACGAGATTGGGACCTAGGAGAAAAGAAAGNTGTGATGCTTAAACAGAGAGATTAACGCATGAGGGGAATTAATGGTGGAAATCGGTAGACACCAAAGGGTGTAAGAAAATAAAGAAGGAAAGAAAAATAGTAGGTCATTTAAAGAGACCAATTAAGACAGTGTTGAAAGTGCAGAAATGACCTTTATTTGCACACAGAAAGAGGGGCTACTCTCAGAGAAAAGAGAATAAAGCGAACCAGTATGGATCACTAACCTCACCTAGATGTACACGTTAATCGTGTAACACATGTCCAGGTTTGAATGAAGAAAAAAATGCTGGCAATACACTTAAATAGGAGGGAACAGAAACATTTTGTTCAGTGTTACGCTAAAAGTATGGAGAGACTTTACAGCTAATAGAAAGCAAACATTTGGCAGATCCTAAGCTGGTTCCATTCACTTCAGAGGAACTATGACAACTCACAGCAATGGGCAATCTGTCCCCATATTTTACAGGTATGAAACAATATAATCAATAAATAACAAACAAGATGATAGAGATTATATATCAGATTGTGTAAGATTATATATCGGCTCCTAAAGCCCAGACTGTTTTAAACACTGATTTGTTTTAACAGAAATGTCTCCATTTTGATTTTTTTGTTTGTTTCCACTGCTTCAAAATCCTCGAGCATGTATTTAACTGTGTCACCCTACTGTTTCAACAGATGAAAATAAAGTTCCTGTCTATTGATTTAGATTTCTTCACTTTCTTTCCCAGGCATTATTTCCTCATTTATAGCAACTGAATATATTTTGAAAAGCAGAGCAAATATTTTAAATTATACGCAAAATGGGAGAAGTGACCTGTGCATACAAAACCATATCAGAAAATACAATGTTATTAACTGTGCAGATCAAAAATTCAGAGCCATGCACTTTGCATCCTATATAAAGACCATTTCTTGGATTTAGCAAGTATGCAGCCTTACAGCTGGCTGCTTTGCAATGCTGAATTTCACGTGCAAGTGACCAGAATTAATTTTATGGCTTTCAGATTGACAGAATAGAAGTAGACTACAGTGGGAAAGAGCAGGCAGTCTGGCTAAATAACTCATGACAGTGGTCATCTCTGATAGCAATTAAATGAGACTAGAAAATATTAAATAAATTTTTCATGGCTTAAGAATTGCTCCCATACCACATATTTTGTCAAATCTACTCCATTTGATTTCAGCTAGCCAAGATACAGCTTTCTCAGCTTTTCCCCCCCAGCTCTATAAAATTTGTTTGGGTGACCCTTAATATCAGAGGTTAAGGCAGATTTTTATTTTGTGCATAAAAAGTGTGTGTAGTTCTTTTAGTTGTACTGACATCGTGAAAACCAAGTTAACTGCCAGCAGTCAGCTTTTAAGAAAATCAGAATGTAGGGTAGATAAAAACATACTCCACTACTCCAAAATCCTCATCATCAAAATGTGAGACAGGACACAATGGACAGATACCGATAGGGAAACTACCAGGAAACTGAAAGGAAATGGTTCAACGATGGAGTTGTGCTGCTGCTGAATGACAGAAAAATAGTTTTGTCCTGCAGACATCACCAACCCAAACCCAACATCCTTCCAATTAAAGGACCAAAGGACACCAAGGCCTGTTGATGGCTGTATGGCAAAGCCCAATGGCAGACCCTACAAGATGAGTGCTGCAATGCCACATGCAGGCAACCAAAATGCCACCAGAATGGCGGACCACCAGTATTTTGGAAATATCCGCTATGTCAGACTTTTGTGCCAGGTCCCTGGCCACAGGGAAGGAGAAAAGCAGCCTGTGTTGGTGGCATGCTGTCAGTAAAATGAGGGTTAGAAATACTGGTAGTGGAATTACTGGTAGTTGATATTCTTCAAGACTCATTTGGGTGTAACTGTGCCTGTGAGATTAGCACATGAGCTGCCAGGAATACACATCAACAGAGTGCCCTCACTTATAACCCTGTTTGACAAGAAAATAGTATATACAATACAAACCAATGATCTTCACCTCATAGCTGCCTGAGGCAGTGTGAACAATAATGCTGATGCCAAACCTGAGAAGAGTTTTAATAAATACGTTACTTCTCTGCACTTTTATCTGTCTGTCTCAATGCTTCATCGCTGCTCATCTCCCCTGTATCACAGGTTTAACACACAGAAACAGAAATAAATCTTCAGATCTACTTGCTTAAGTCCTAAAAGCATAAGCCTTGACTTCAAGAGCAGGAACTGTTTGCCTGAGGACTTAACAGCCTGTCCTTGAACAGCAACTTGCAGTGACAGCAGAGAAAGCCCTACTCCTCATCCTCAAACTGGGCCCTATCTGGAAAGCCACAAACAACACCCGGAATTTAAGCTGAACATTCAACCTGCATTGACATTCACTTTTCCAACCACCACAGTTACCACATACTCCAAAAAACAAAGAATAGCAAAATCCTTAGTCCTCATCCTTGCTCTGATGGAAAATGTCCCCACTGTGCTAGTCAGGTCAATGGGCTTGACTCAATCTTTCTGCTTTCTTTTTACCTCCTATAGCACAGAGACTACCACAGCTGAAAAACTGACAGTAAGCGCTACACAGATGTGACCTTACAAACCTCTCCTGCAGCAGCTGCGGATTCCCCCGGGGTCACTCCCAGAACTGTCACCAGTTTTCCAAAGGTGCTCATAACTGCTTCATTCAAGTTCTACCACAAACATTCATTAATTAAATCTCAACAACCTTTAAATTAAAAGTACAGAAACCTAAACACAAGTAGAGAGAGGGCTGGACAAATGTCCATGGGTGTCAAGAGACTCATTGCAATTCCCACACTGGAGATGTCAACCATGTAGTCAGGGATGGCATTCAGGCTCCTTAGAAAGTACATTGGTATGTTAGTCCCAGAAAAACAATGCCAAGAAAACAAGAGGAACCTTGCAGCCATACCACTCCATTTGGAGAGGAAAAGCCACTGACCCCTGCTTCCATCCTGCTTGTTCCTTCTGTACTCGCCACCTTTCGTGTGAAGAAAAAAAAACAAACAACAACCCCACCCCACCCCTAAGGTAAAGGCCTGGAAAATCACTTGCTGCTTCTCAGCTGAGTTCCCTACAATCCACTAGAGTCAGAATTGAACAAGTGGAATTCTAACTCCTCCTCCTCAGCTAGAAGGTGCAAAATACCATACAATGTTCTCAATTATGTGCTCAATTATCATACAAAGTCTCAACGACAGCATGTGGAATGTGCTATTCACTATAACCTCACGTAAGCATCACGTTTTTTAATTATGATAAGGCTTTTAGTTTTGGCATTTCAAACGGTTATGAAATGGTTTGGGCAAACACATTTTGTGCTTACCTGCATTTTTTTTTTTTTTTTTTTTTGCTTGTGGGCGCCCTAATAAACTACAAGATTTTAAAATTAGACTAACTCCATTTCACATATGAATCTCTCATAAAAGATCACACTGATTTTTATCTTTTTAATAACACATTGGGGGTTTCTTGTAACATTCTATAGACAACTAAATGAAAGGAAATATATTTTACTTGATGAATGATTATTGGATTTTAGCTTTTTGCCTTCTCTGCTCTTCTATACATGTAACTGATGACAAGGAACAAACCTGCCAATAAAAATATTGACATATCTTTGATTTACTGCTTTCAGTTAGTCTATAGAAAGCAAGAAAGATTAAAATCGTCAGAGGAGAAAACAGCATAAGTACATTACAGCATCATGCATTCATTCTGAAAACCAGACATCATCCAGCAAGCCAAGTCCAGATCAAGGAGGAACTGGGCACGTTAGTCCATATAGTAATCTGCAATTCCTACTCTGACGCCAGCCAGAACCTGTATTCACTCCTGTTTAACCCACAAGTTCCTGACATGCCTTCAGTTTTGTTTCTATGCCTCCCCCAAAACAGCATGAGCAGCTAAATCCCACTGATGCTAGCCAGGATCCAGAAGTGTGGGAGGCAGGTCCAATCTGGAAGGCATGCCGCCCTTATCACACTTAACACACCAACAGTATCCAGACTGTCACAGAATACAGTTATTGATGTCTGATTTCATAGCAAGCAGCAGTGCTGCTAATACCTACTTATTACATGGTAGCATAGTGGTTAGAAAATGTGGTTTGGGAGCAGGATGCTTAGGTTCCAGCACCAAAAACACCTACTAAAGGTCCAGCATCTACTTGATCAGTCCATTTGGCCTACATTGCCTTCCATCTTATTGCGCAAATAAAACCAAATATAACATAATTTATTTTTATTGCCTATGTAAACTAGAAGAACAGAAGTGAAAAGAGAACATACTTCCGATGAAAGAAAACTAATTTTCATAGTGGCTAGCAAATACTTGCAGGACTAAAGCCTTATTTAATCAAAGTCAAAACCCCTAATTTTCAGTAAAAGCAGCTCCATCCATTCATTAATGCTGCTCACATACTCCGCTATAATTTTAGATTTTATAACACAATAAAACCTTGCTATGCACAGTTAAGAGTTTTACAAATCCATTTTTATTCATTAACTTTAAGCTATAGAGGTCTGAGTACTTCTGCCAAGCAACAGCAGAGCACAAAAGTTTCCCCATTCTGTGCTAATTACACAAAGCAAGGAGTCAGATTTAATAATCCAGAGTATCTGTCACATAAATAAGGAAATATTTTGTACAGAACATGCTATTTTAATGATCTTGCACTGGAGCATGTTTTAATTTTTGGTTGCAGGATTAATTTTTAAATTCTGTTTAACAAGATGGTTTAGAAAGCATAAGAAGGTACTGGCTATCTTGTTGCTTAGGATATTTTCCCCGTTAGAATGCCTTACTATGAACACTAAATTGATACTATTACTTTTATTGGCAGCATGTATTATTAATTAAAATTAATTAGAAGAATTCAATTTTTTGTCTTAGATCAGTCAACATAATTACTATATTTATAAAGTGTATATATATATTTATAATGTGATATACTAGCTAAGCCTAAATGATCAAGACATATCCTGAATGCAGAGTAGGTATGTGATGTTAAAACTAAACGTTAACGATAAAAAAGATCTTTCTACTATACTTGTGTCTCCAAGAGAAATTACAGGAGGCTGCTACAAAGAAAATAATAAAGAACTGCAGAAGCGAATAAGCAACCTTGCACCTGGCTACCCCTTCCTTTTGATAGTCAGGTTTGTACGACTGGATTTTGACTCAGATCAGGGAGATGATCCAGTAAAAGGTCATCATAAAAAACTTCATTATTGGTGCAACACTAGATGCCAAGTCAGTTCGTGATGCAGCTGACCCCTAAGCGAATGGTAGGCCAGTGGCAGGAAAGCCCAGTCCAGGTAGAGCCTAAAAGCTCTTTCAGCAGTGCCATGGACTTAAGAAAGGCTGAAACTGCACACTTACACGTGTTTGTGCAAACATTTCCCAAGCACCAAAATGAGTCTGAGCTGCTAATTCCTGCCTAAGAATGACAATGCTCCAACCAATACTCCTGGGTAGACTGATACAACTATCTATGGAACCATGTTGTGAACAAGATCACCAAGACCAGAGCTTAAATCCTCCACTTAAAGAAACAGGAAACAGAATAAACCCCAAGAACCTTTATTTGTATTTAGCCAGATTATTTTAAAAAAAAATATTTTCTTAGTTCATTTCAGAGTCACACTAGCAAGGATCAATGAGCAGCCAGGGTAGAAATCTCTTTAATTGATTTTGCTGTCAGAGAAAAAGGGTTTGTTATTACACCTTTATAGTAAACAAAGGCCAGGCATGGGCTGCCTAAATTGCCACTTACAAATACACTTGTAAATTGCTGCACTCCTTAGGTAAATGTGATGGTTTAACACAGGGGAAAGAGCAGCATAGCAGGCCAACAGCAGGGCTGCAGTCCCTGGAGAAGCAACCCTTGAGATATCATTACTGGCCCAAAGAGCCCTAGCAGAAGGTTATGTCAGAAAACGTACACCTTTGCTTGAGCTCTGAGAAGGTCTCAGAGAGGATCCACCCAGAACTAGTCTATGCATTGCATGTGGGTGTCTACTGAAGCAGTGAGCAGACTGGCTACCACCTTTCCATAAATCAGGAAGGAGTCCTACTTAAAAAAAAATCAAAAAACAAAGCAAAGCAAAACAAAACAAACAACAAAAAAAACCCACCAAACAAACAAGTTGATCAAAGCTAGACAGGTTCTTTTGTATTCCTCGTGGCATCAGCTTTTGACCTGCCAGTCCAGTTTGTTTGTTTCTTCAAACAGTAGTGGGATTCCTTCTACCCACACTTCTTTTACAAGTACTCATCCTTTTGACTGCTTCCCGAGTCAATGAGTTAAGTGACAATAAATTTAGTTTATCTACTCTCATCCACACACGCTTGAAAAACAGGTATTTTGATTACATCCACTAAGAATCAGGTTTTGCAATGACTGTAGCTGATGGTACTAATGTAGATCAGATAACAATATATCATTATAATCACCCTATTTTTTTTTTTTGTTTCAATCAGCTTGGTGAAGTCCAAGACCACCACTTCAAGGCAGGTTTTAACACGACACATCAGCACAGGCAGACCAAGGTTTCTATCACTTTGCACTTCTAATGCTCTGAATCTGACTGCTTGTTCAAATAGTCTGCCAAATATTAAATGCCTTTCACTGTTCAGACCACTGCTCATTTACACAACTAGAGCCTGACTATCCTCCCACGTCCTCCTGCAGCTAGGATGACAGAAAAGATAAGCTGCTGTTCCCAGCTCCTTGTTCTGCAAGGTGGTGATTTCACCATTTTGTTGAAGGAGTCTGACTACATTTA
>VZTL01021954.1:0-17614 GCA_013400535.1 Scopus umbretta
GAGGCGGCGGCCGCGGCCCGGGCCCTGCCTGAGGGCAAGCCGGGCGTCTTCCCCGCGTTGTCAGCGGCTGCTGGCGTGGGGAGCTCTGCCTGGGGACCTCTAGTGGCAGCGCCGCAGGGAAGGAAAGAAAACAACCACCTACGTGTGTATATATCTATATATATTTTTTTTTTTTCTTCCCGGCTGGTCTGCACTAGTAGCACATTTTAAGAGGTGTAATTTGATTTCTGAAGGCTCTTAGAATTATCGGACGGGAATAAGACGAAGGCGTTCGTTTATTTGGAGCGGGGCAATCGGAAGAAGTAGTCTTCCTAGCCCACCTGTTTTTAAACTCAAAGGTTATAGCTATAAACAAATAGCTACAGACTAGTACATTTATATACACACCTAGGACTTGAATGCCTTTCAGCATAACCACAACCTCTTCAGGTTGAAGCCCCCATCTCAGGCTCCCTACTCCCCTACAAGCAGCACAGCAAAGAAGAAAGGGAGGCGGAAAGATGCTGAAGACCTAAACCGGGGAGAAACCAGAGGCAGCACGGCATTCTTCCTCAGTGACATCTTTGCAACCCTGCTCCAAAAATGACCACAAGCATACTTCGTGACCACGTTTCTAATAATCTGGAAGCAGTTCTACCATCCTACACAATCTCCACCCTCAACAGATACCACCTAAAATCTTAATTGAACCAAAAAAACCCTGCCCCAAACACCAACTAACTTATTTTTGGGGTGCAGCTGCAGAATAAATAACAACTGATAGCAACAGGTTCCCTGAAAAAATCAGGGATACACAGGGACTCCTCATTTTATTACTTGCTCTGCACTTTGATCCTCCAAATCCTGCCCCCCTGGAGCAGCATGCAGGGAACGCTCTACAGACAGAAGCTTTTAGTTGCCTGCCCACTGCCAGCAGAATCTCGCACTGGGTTTATTCCTGGCAGAGTAACTTTTGACTGACTGACCTCAGCTCACGTCCCCAGGGCCTGTTTTCCAATACATTCTTTGCCCAGTTACGCACTTTCTTCAGTGCTACAGCAATGAGAGAAACCAACTTACTCATCTTTTTGAAATCTGCACTCAGAAGTGCAATGCTGTTTTAAGTTCAGATTTTATGTAGTACCACTGAATATGAAAGACTTTCAAACTTCTGTGCCCACCACAGGCCCTTACAAAAGTATTCTAAGGGCATGGAAAAAAAAAATAAATTAAAAAATCACTAACCAGAGGCTGACCCAACAGGCGAAATTTCCAAACCATCTGATGCTAACATTAGGCAATCTCAGACGTTCAGTTATTTCACGATGCAGACAGGTAGCAATGCAAGCATAGGAAGGAAGTTTAGAGCAGAATTTCCAGAACGTGCCAGGAGCGCTCTTCAGGTTATGATCTGTTGTTTGCATTTATTGCTCTACTGAGCATTTACCCTAACCGCTTTCATTTTAACTCAGTGTATGGCTGACATAATCTTCATTACTTCTGAAATACATTTATAACATGGAAAACTTAGGTGACTAACTTCCAGTCCGTGTCGCAAAAGATCAACTAAAAAAAAAAAAAAAAGTCCCACCATGTAATAAATATTGTAGAATAAAGGCAAGTTTGATGAGTAACACTGAAGTATCATTCAGTAACTTCTACTGCTAGCCATGTGTACTTCTTGCAAACACAGCTGTGCTGTTTTTATTCAGCAGCTGTGCATTCTGCAAAGCTAGGTGCTCTCACATTTGCCTTCTGCATTGCTTTAAATTCAGACACATCTGCATTGTTATAAAGCTACTTTAGCAAAAAGGAGCTACATACTGCCAGGAGTTACAAAGCCAATTGCCAACCTCTGCGATAACAAGGATTTATTCAGCAAGCCTGGAATTCTACGCAACACCTAAAAATGTCTTTAATGGCCAAACTTTGTACATTTATATTCCAACACAAACACGTAGTTTCAAAAATGTCATGTTAGAATTTCGGCAACATGGCCGTGACTGACGCACGATTACTGAGCACTGTGGTATCTCTCCCTTTTACCTACACCTCCCACTCCCCCCTCAATAATTAGCATTTTACTTTACAAAGATTTTTTAAACAGCCTGCATGAATGACAGTGTGCGAAATAAAACTGCAATGTATGATGGTGAAAAAGGGTTCCTATTATTTCAGATGCTTAAAATACATTTTTTCATTTCAGAAATATTTGGGGAGCCAAAAAAATCAGAATACCCCACCCTCCCCTTGTTTTACCAGTTAATCTTTGACATGACTCTTGGACTGAAAGAGCAGCAACAAGTACACAACACAAACCTCCCCTACCGCCAGAAGCACAGTTCTACAGCCTTTACTTTTTGAAAAGTAAATGCTTGAAACTCCTCAGTCTTACGGCACGCAGCAGAGAAGATCACCCGCTATTTTTTTACTGTGCCTGCTGTTTTGCCCTTACCTTACGCGGCGATCCAAAGACACCGAGTCTCCTTTCACATACGTGTAGCCGAAAAAACCCCACAGCGCTCCAAGACTTTTCCTCCCGGAGCCATCTCATCTGTATTCCTCGGGAACTGACTTACTGTGTTCCTCGCGTCCGAAACAGCTGCTATCTCGGCTAACCCACCTTCTCCTCAGATCACTCATAGTGAAAACATTCCTAACTTCCTGTCTCAAAAAACTTGCTCTGGATATCATTCCACTGGGTAAAGAGCTGGGGGTGGAAGAAAATATTGCAACAAAATAAACCTGTGCCAGCCAGCTCTTCAGGCAGCCTCTTTCACGTGACGCTGCGCCGCATGAGCGCAAATTGCGTTCTCGGGAATATTTTCAAATCGCCCGTCTCTGTGTGCCTCTGTGTGTGTGCATTTAATTTCTTTTCCTGGAGGCGTTCCCCTCGCTCTATCCATGCGGAAGGATACGCTGAAAGAATTAAAGCGAAGGCCCGTATGCTTGTAGCCCATTACCTCAGAGAGTTGGAATGCCTGGCAGGGAGAATGTCAGCAATGAACAGCTGCTGCTCTGGCTACAGGGGCATTACAGAAATAGGGGTTACAACAAATAGCAGGCAATCCTTTCTTTTTTTAATCATATGATCATTTATTTTAAGCCTTTCCAATTAAGGCGAATCTCTTACCAAAAATTCTGCTGGTCTTATTGTCACGCAGCTTGGAAATATTTTGAAGGTTTAATCCGTATGTGTCATACCAAATGACCTATGCACATACGTTTGTGTCTGCAGCCAAAACCAAAAGTCCTTGAAAAGCTTCAGCTGTTGGTAATACACACAGCAAGAAAATGCAGACCAAAGGCTGATCTTTCGGCCCTCGTCCCGGCTTAAAACTCCCAAAGGTGTCAGCAGAAATTGTGCCCTTAGTAACAACTGTCTTAGCAAGCATTAAATGCATATCAATTAAGTAACATTTATAGTGTTTAACCAATGCAAACATCGTGTAAGGGGCTGCACTCCAGGCCCACAAATATACGGAGACCTCTGTGTGTGTGTGTTTGCGCGCGTGTAAAATCAGCGATTGTTGTATGCAATTTGGAATTTTACGGCTCTCCACATTGTGCAAGCCAGGCAAAAGTATATACAAACCTGAAACGGGTCGGGAATGAGGAAAAAGGTAAAGTGAGTATGTGAATGCTGACTCATAACTGCAAAACTGAGAAAGTGTTTTGGTAATGTAAAGCGCACAAGCGTTCTACTGTCCCATCAGGCTTAACCCGCAGATCGACGACGCAAATAGCATGTTACTTAGGAGGACACTAATCTCAGCTGAAATACGCAGGTAATTTTGTACCATGAGGAATTCTTCTGAGTTATTTCTCTTAGACGCAATGGTCTTTCCTCAGATCAGGGGAATATCTCTTTTTTTTCCCTCCGTGCAGCAGCCATGGTTATGATGAGCAGTCCATCAGCCAAAAGAAGAACTCATTCAGGGGAATTTTATACTGAGCAAAATACACTAACTTTGAACTAACCTAAGTGGATACCCTTTTCCATTGGTATCTGCCCCAAGCCAGAACTACGGTTACTTGCGGGAGAAAACTGACTGATACAACGCATGACAAATCCAAGCCATGAAAATTCAGGGTAACAGAGGCAACCCCTCCTATTTCTAAACAATCCACACTGGAAACCAAGGTCTCAGTTCTCTTATCTGTCATATTTCCTATTCTAAATCTTGATCACACCCATTTCCTGCCTGATTCCCTGCCTAGAAGTTGCATTTATTAGAGTTTTCTTACTTTCCATAGTTAGTCCTTGCTGCATTTTCTTTCTTCACATTTACATTAAAGACAACACCTCATCTTGAAAGAGGCAGCTAGGACATTGTCAATATGCTCCTCTGCAGCCTACATTTTCTCCTTTTGAACCTCATCGAACTTTTATTCCTGAATTAATTTTTTTTTCTGCTTCCTATAACCCTAGTTTTTATCCTAACTTGGTGTTTTTCTGCACGTTCTCCTGTTTGCCCTGTCTCATTTTTTGCCTCATCAACTCTCCATTACCTGCTTTGCTCCAGCTATCAGCTCTAATAAAAAGGACAAAGAGACAAAGGCATCCATGAACATGTGACGAACCCTGATAAAGACACATCAATAAGACACAGAGCAATTGCCTCAGGGCACCGTACTGTGCTTCTGCTTCTTCTCTTTAACCCCTGGTCAACACTCATAACATGCACGGGTAGAAACACATGCATCTTTTGCTGTACTCCTACTCTCTTGTTGAAGATTATGGGAGGAAAAGACTAATATCCTACAGCTGAATGTTGCAGCCCTTGTTCAGTAAGTACAAAGAAAAGTTTCCGCCCATTGGGTTGAACACTTGCCTGCCCACAGTGGAACAGGGATAAACCTATTTTGTCCTTATTGACACCTTCCCTTCTGGGACAGTTTTGATTTTTTTCCCATCCTGGTCCAAATGCGTGATTGCAGTTGAGTGTATCGGCCAACAGGGTGAAGCTTGACGCAAGTATTCACCTCGTTCCGATTCTGGGAACTCTGTCCAGCATCAGGTCTTTGCATTGACGAATGGTAAGACAGAAAGTTGGAAGTGAGCCAAATAGGAAGCAGAACCAGTCACCCTCCAGGCAGAAAAGTGGCATGCATGTACATGTCCTCAGCCGAGTGGAGAGTTACCCATTTGTGATAAAACCATGGGCAGGATAAGCCAGAAACTACTAGTTAAAGGGGCATTCCCGGGATGCCGAAACAATGAAGAAGTCATGTGGAAAAGTATCTTTGTTTTACTCACCAGCCACGCAAAATAGCGCCTTCGTGAACTGAAAAGTCAGAATACCTCTGATTCTGCATATGACTTTTAAAGCTGTTCTCTGAACAAATGCACTTTATTCATCACTTCTGTGTTTTGGCTCTGTGTCTGAGGCCTCCCTGTTTTTTCATCATTCCATTTCTTATTTGTAAAAAAGCAAGCGATAGCTGGGTCTTTATGCATCATTACATACTTATTGATGGTAGCGGAGGGAATGGAAGGTGCTAGAAAAATGAGCGTACAGTTTGTGAATTACATGCTTGAAGACTGAAATTTCATGTTTGCAAGATTCATTTTTACTTACAAGGCACTGTAAAATGAACCATGTTCTACTAAATAACTAATTAAGATTAGAGAATTTTCCTATTAGAAGAAAACAGGTGGTTTTCCTCCACGTAATGCAGTGCTGAACTTGAAGCAATGAGCTCCTGTTGTTATTCACAAAGGATAGATTTTTTTTTAAACACAGTATTTCTTTCTGAAGTAAATCCATTAGTTAGTTATGAAATAAACTCAATTCCTGTTTCTGTCCTTCAATAATTAAGTAATATAACTTACGTGAAATCTTGAGAGCAAAATCTGTCTCTTGAAGGTTAAAATGGAATATTGTAATTAAACTAATCTGTTACTAGTTGCATCTCACTGTAACATATTATAAAGACAGCCAGGCAAACAGCTCAGATCATTAGCAATAATTAGTCTAGGCTATTTCTGTATGATGTTTGGTTTATATTGGGAGCAGCGATGCAGAGAGAGATTAATACAGCTGTTAACTACAATGCCTGGACTTTATTTTACCCAGCGGCATTGCTTGTAAAAGACCCTTTATCTGCAGGCTGAGCTTTCTATGTTACTATTCACCAAATCAGCTGCAGTGAAGCTGGGATGTTGGTGCAAAAGAGAAATGGTATGCCTCAAACATGACTTCTGTTCTGCTTACTGTGATCTGCCCTGTAGGCTTTTTTCCATGCAGAGTTCTTCCTCTGCAACAGATCCCTGGTGGCAGTAAGACTAGCAGATGCTGCAACCTCTTTCTTGGGGGGAAAAATAAAAAAAGAAAAGGCACGTTGTTTTAAGGCTTCTTATCAGTCTAATGTGGGGTCACAAAACTAAATTCAATACTAAAATGTTTTCCTAGTACAGCTGTAGGATGGCATTAAAAGTTACTTTGAAACTTTGTGTATTGGTATACCATAATTTATTTGTCCTTTAACAGGTAGGTATTTAAATCTTCAGATTTCGTACCTCTTAAGACAGAGCATTAATACTAAAATAACCTTGCAGTTAGTCTTACAGTACTCATGCTTATCCTAAGCCATGCGGCAGGACTTTATAACCCAGCTTCATAAAAACCAGGAATGAAGAAAGAGGCAACTTAAAAAAAGCTCGGTAGGAGCAGACCCTCTGCCAGGCCGCTATTAAGAAATATGCCAGCAGACAAACGTCTCATTTTCTCCACTCCAGGGCCAGAGCCCCGAGCGCGTCGCGGCTGCCGGGCGCGGGCGGAGCGAGCCAGGCCGCAGCCACGGGCTGAGGCGGTTTGCCGTGACGGGCGGCCCAGGGCGGCCGCGCCGGCCCCCCGNGCCGGGCTTACCGGGAGCTGCCGGCGGCGTGCGGCCTTCGGCCTCGGGGCTCCCCGGGGAGGGTACGAGCAGGAGAGCCGTTGTTTTGGGAAGCGGAGTCGGGGTCCTACCGCATCGCGGGGGGCAGCTGCCACCTCTTCCCCGGAGCCGGGGTTTTCGCCCTGCCTCGGCCCGCCTGGGACGCAGGCCCGGAGCCGGGAGCTGCCCGGGAGCGGGAGCACCCGGAGCCGGGCGGTCTGGTGGAAGCCCCCGTTACCGTCAGGGCTTGTCAGCTGCTCCTGCTCAACAAGCACAGTTTGAAAATCCTGGCGGTTTTTGTTTGTTTGTTTGTTTTTTTCCCTTGTTGAGCCGGGAATGACCTTTTATCAAACCGTCCGGGAATCGTTTTCTTCGCACCTTGTGAGCCCGGATGGTCTCTGCTTAAAAAGGGGCAGCTGGGGCTTGGAGGTTGTCCATTAGCTCCAGGAGCTGGTATATAGGAGTTAGGGTAGGGAGTGTGAGGGGCTTAGCAGTTGTTGCTATTCTGCTGTCAGTCCCTCACTGTTACAACATGTATATCACGA
Organism: Scopus umbretta; assembly: GCA_013400535.1. Taxonomy (NCBI): domain Eukaryota; kingdom Metazoa; phylum Chordata; class Aves; order Pelecaniformes; family Scopidae; genus Scopus; species Scopus umbretta. The sequence continues at coordinate 7,404 of VZTL01021954.1, forward strand.
GCAGTGGAGAATAGGAAAAGTAACATGTTCGAACAGTTAATGCCAAAAACTTTGCAAAGCCTCCCACCGTTTTGCAGTTAGAAATACTTTGTTGCTCCATCCTTAAATGCTATTTCATTATTTTTTAGGGTGCTATAAAAGGAAAGTTGCAGGAGCTGGGGGCTTATGTTGGTAAGTTTTATCTCGTCTTTAGCGATCTTCTTTAGGTTTGTTGTTGTTAGGTAGGAAACAACCAGCTAGTTAATGGAACAGGATATTTACTTATTACTCGTGTTACTGCATACAGAGGCCTTAAGCATGAGATGAATTATCTGGAGTGCTGGACTAGTATGGAAGAAAAAGACTTCCTTCACAGAATATGTCTAGTCTAAGCATAAGAGGAGGCAGTACGTGGACATCAATGTATGAAGAACTAAAAGGAAATAACTAAGGCGGCTAACAGTCTCCCCTTTCAAGGAGAAATGGTGGCAGGGGATTTGAAAGAAAAACAAACAATGATGTGTCTGCGAATATTTAAGGAAGTTTCTTGGAAGCACAAGGAGAGACATTATGTAACGCAAGATCCTTGCAAATATAGCAGCAGCTACCTGTGACCACTGTGAGATGGAGTCAGTCTTTCTTAAGCATCTTTTCAACAGCCTTTTGAGCCTTTTGAATTCAGGGTGAGACATTTGTCAAAATTGGGAGAAAGGATATTACTGTAAGACAGAGATAGGCTGACTGGTTTAGGAGGTGGAAAGGCCGCGTCAGAAACATTATGTAGGACAAATCTGCAAAATGTAAGAGCTTGACTGTTAAGGGGAAAGCTAAGAACTACATTGAACTAATGTTGATGAAACATATGTAACTGAATCTTAGGGACAGGGTGAGATTTTATTTTGGATTGTGAGGAGAGAGATATGAGCAGTGTGAATGTCTGTGTGTGGGGTGGTTTTTTTTGTTTGTTTGTTTTTTCACCTGAATCCAGGATTAAGTGGATATTGCACTTAAGACTAGCTGTTTTTTACAGCAGTAGAAGTTGGTAACTTAACAGAGTGTTCTGTTGAAAGCAGAATACCTTAGTCCTGCAACTGCCTTGTTATCATCTGTGATACTTCTTGGATTTCAGGTGAAGGAAAGGAATTGAGAACATAGTTCAGAGATCCCATGAGTTGCAGGACCGAGTTCAAAGTTTGTAGTTTGATCATGGATTCATCTTATTTCCTATTTAAAGGAGGCCACTGTAGTTATGGAATCAGAATGTATTGACTCCGTACAAGGGAGTTACCTATGAACTGATGTTCTGAACTCAGCAGGGGCCAAAGAACCGTGTTTAGAATTTTTTCATTGGAAGGTCATCTTTTTTCACCATCTCAAAAGTTGTCTTTTTCATAACTAGTTTTTATTTTTTTACTGTCATTCCAGGTTTCAGTTTCTCAGTCCTTGATTCTTTGTCTGCTTTTTCCTGCATTTCTGGGGAAAAAAAAAAAAAAAAAAATTTCTTACCTCTAAGACCAAGATGCTGGTAGAATCCTAGTAATCTTTGATTCCAGCTGTGGCTGATTATTCTTTCTCTGTTTTTCTTTTCTTTCTGTTTCCTGTATTCAGGAGGCAGCTCCCAAGATCAGCATACAATGCCTGCGCTTTCTTCTCAGTCAACTTCTGAACTTCTTTAAATAGCTTTGCATTCTTTATCACCAAGTCTGACTTCCCTTGGCCTCTTTTTTGCTTTTAAACCACTGTTTCCAAGTTTCTGTCATGTTTCAGGTTTCTTTTCCTGACTGGGGTATTTTGGACAACTTTCTAAGTAATGTTTTTCAAAAACTCTGTTTCTTCTTTTAGGTAATTGGTAAAAATTGGTTCTGCCTCATTCTAGCCTCTGTGAGCAAGAACCATGCTTTTGTTTCCTTCTGTAACTGCTAGTTCTTTTCTTTCAAAATGTCTTCTACAACGAGATATGTTGCAACTTACTTGTTGTGTACAACTTCCAAAGGAAAAATTCATATCTGTGAAGCAAAATAAAGATAGTTAAATATTCATCAACTATCAAAATTTTCAACAGGCTGTAGTTTTGCATACAATGTAAGTTGGCATAAACCAATACAATCACTGAGAGAAGCAGTTGTTTTCTTTCTCCCCCGTTCTCCACCCTACCCCCCCTCTCTCTAATGAACTTCATTCTAAATTCCAAGAACTGGGTATCCATCCATCTTGTGCAACTTGTAGTTTACGTTAACAAAAAAAAAAATAAATCAAATCACCAAAGGAAAGATAGGTTTTAGGGTAGGAATGTGTTATGTTGGAGCACTTGAATAGTGATAGTGGAGTGCAGGTACAATGTATGAATGTTATTTCTATAGTCTAGGGTACGAGTGAATTATTTACAGTGTACATGTAGAGACATAGAAGAAAGGCAATTCCTTTGATTTGTGTTTTGATTTCTATTTAAGATTTTTCTTTTTAGGTCTTTTTAGCGTTGTGTACAGACTTAACTTGATGAAATGAGTGTAGCTATATTAGTGCCTTGGTTCAAATTCACAATTTGATGTAGGTTTCCCAACTGTCTTCACTTACTATTGTTATGTTCATGTCACTGAGTGGTATTGGAGAGCATGAGGTATTTGATTAAACTAAATAGCGATATGTGCTCGAGAAGCATACCTAATGCCCTCGAGCCACGAATGTATCGTTCAGTCCTTCAGAGCAGATCAGAGCTAGGCCAAAGTAAAAAGCCAAGTACCAAACTCCCCAAACCCTTAATGTATTAATGTCACGTTCTGAGCACCTTCCTGTCCGTTCTGATGAGTAGGCATACCCTGTGTGAGCAGTCCAGCAGGGGAATGAATTTCTCACTGTGTATGAAATTGCGTTTTTTAGGGAGTCAGAGAATCAGACTCTTGGGGTTGCTGGTTTGGTTTTTTTGTTTATTTGTTTGTTTTTAAAGGCCATTCATTGTTTTTGTAGATAGAATGTCTGGAAGTTAATACAGGTTTTATTTGTTTAATGCACAAATCAGAAAGTGGTATTTTGTAACTAAAGGAAATTTGACAAGGATAAGGTGCTATATTTGGCAATATTTGAAGTAATGAAAATTGTAGATGGTTGTTAGTGTTCAAGTAAAAGGGTGTAGGCAGCAGAGTGGCTTTCTTTTATCTTGTCCTTTTCGTGTTTTATTTACTCGCTTTTTAAATAATTTGATCTCTTCTTCAGCTTATGCTCTGGTGAAGTTGACGAGCTTTTATTCCTCACTCACAGCTGAAACTTGTATTGAACCTCAGAGGAAGTGGAAGCCTTGTTAATTTGCTTACCTAATTCTCTGCCTGCAGTCTTTACAGTAAAACTGGAAAGAAAATTCTGGTTACATGTTTAAGGATGTGTGCTATTTTATGATTTATTGTACTTTAAAACAACATATTTCTCTTTCTATTAGATGAAGAGCTCCCTGATTATATTATGGTTATGGTGGCCAATAAGAAGAGTCAGGAGCAGATGACAGAAGACCTTTCCCTTTTCCTTGGAAACAATACTGTCAGGTTTACTGTCTGGTATGTTTGTAAACTACTTGTCACACTTCTTACCAGTAATTAGGAATGCTTTCTGTAAATGAAACCTGAGAATTTAAAAAGTTACGTATCTTCCCATTGTGTAATTTACAGTAATCAAAGCTTCTACTTTGCAGGTCTAGTAATTAATTATTTTTAGTCTGTCAACAGTTAGGCTATTGCAGTGATAATTAAGTGGCAAAGGACTGGAGGGCTTATATTCTCTGTTTGCTTGTAAGTCCAGTCAAATTTTTGAATGAAGTGTGAAATGCTCAGGTAAGTGAGGGCCATATGTTGACTTTAAAAAAATTATTCCTGCAAAGCCCACTGTGAGCATGAGGGTGTTATTCACTGTAGTTAGATGCAATACAGTTCTTCAAAGACAAACTTCCTTCATTTGCTTTTATGCTAATAGTGCTTCAGGTTGCTGTTGTGCATGGGAATTACTATATCAGGACAGATGAGCAGTGGATCTAATTCTGTATACTGTCTTTGACAAGGCTTAGCACCAAATGCTTAGGTATTCCCACCTCTCAGGCTGCTTATTTATTACCGTCGCCCAGGTCTACACAACAAAAGCAGAACCACAATTATTGTGAGCAGGACAAATTTGCAATGGATGAACGCTTCTCTAAACTCCTGACAGTGTGGATTAATTTATGTTGTGCTGCATGACAGCCTTGGCCATTATATTTCTCATGCATTTTCTAATACTGAATTTGGTTTACAGTATAAACCTTTAATTAACTCCATGTTTCAGAGTATCCAAACAGATATTACGCTCAAGAGCTTTTTCTTGCTTTCAGTTTTGTGTATTTTTTTCAAGTTAATCTTATTTCTGAGTCTCTAACCTAATATAGATTTAAGGAATTTTATTGTGTTTTATATAGATTAGAGAAATACTACATTTTTTCTGATTTTTCAGTTTGCTTCCTTTGAAATTTTCACACTGACTGGTTACATTCACTTCCAGTATTTCTTCTATGTGATTAGCCAAGTTCCCCTTTATTTGGTTAGGAACTTCTATGCTATTAAACAGCAGAGAGAAACATTTTAGAAGTTGGCGATGTTATGAAACCATACACATTGACAAAAAGTGAAAATTAGTTCCAGTTATTACAATTCACTGTATTAACTATTTAAACTGATAGATTTTTATGCGACAGTGTTACTTGTATGGATGTAATTTGAGTTTGCTTTAAAAGTTTTAAATTTTTTCCCAGCTTTTGTAAAAAAAATATAAGAAATGAGTGCAATTAAGCATGCACCCCTTTTTTTAAAAGTACACAGGTATTTTTGTTCTTTGTTACCTCTTGTGGCCTGCCTAGGCAAAACTTTCGGGTTTGACTGTATCGATAAGTCATGCAGTTGTCTTTCTCATAGTAGTTTTGGGAATCAGTTAGACAAATTAGTGAGGTTTACAAGTTGATGAGGGTAACTCCAGTACTAGGGTTTTGACTGAATCCTGATACACAGGAAGAAATAACACAATAATATGTAGCAGAAAATATATTTATGGCTTTGTAAATGAAACTAAAACATCACTGAAAAAAAAAAACCAGATGTAGCAAAAGCAAATCTCAGCAGGGAAGAGAAATCAAGATTTATTTTTTTTATAAATTTATATATATTTAGAACTGGATATCAACTGTATGTGAATATTATACCTCATGCTGGTTTTGACGCCTGCTTAGATTCTAAATGTAGTGAGTCTTTTATTCTCAATTCAGTATCCATATTTGCTTATAAATACAAATTCCATTTCAGAGTGCTTTATCAGGTAACAAAGTAGGTATTGGTTAAAAGAATGATGGAAAACAAGACAGATGAAACCTCTGCAATAAGCTGTAAGAGGACAGGTGGAAAAAAGTTAAATAGCATTGTAGTTGGGAGTTTTATGTGCTTTCATTTCTTTTAAAGGCGACCCAGAATGTTTACATTCTTAAGCATTGGGTCTCCGGCTAAGTACAGAACTCAACAAGGTCTGCTTTCCTTGGTTTGTCTCTGTAGCTGGTAATTCAGAGTCATCTAGCAAAAGTTTCACAGCAGTTCTGTGGCAGACCTGGCAATCCTGCTTGGTTGGCCAACACTTCCTACTCTGAACCAAGTGTCAGGTCATAGTTATCCGGAGGTCAGTGTGAAAAAGGATATACATCAGCAGAGCTCTGATGTAACTTTAGGTGTGTTCGAGTGAAAAGTTGCAAGGAGGCTTGAGAAGCTGTCCGTATACTCACATGCAGTCTTACTTTTCCCAGTTTTCAATGTTTTTGTTCCTTAACTCCTTTCTAATATTGAGTCTGAATTATAGAGATGCCCATATGATCAGGTTTGAATTCCAAGTAGGATATGCATTTAAGTGTTGGGATTTTTTTACTTTTTTTTTTTTCTTTCTTTCTTTTCACTGTAATGTGTGTGTGTATTTTTAAACAGCATTATTTTGTAGCTTTCTCACTTTCTGTATTGCTTCAGCTTGGTGCCTTTTTCACAAGCAAATAGCAAATTTGGTACCTCGCTGAAATGTGTTTGCTCACCAGCATGTCTCAAAGAATATTGCTGGTATACGCAAAGCATGCCGAAAGAATCCTGAGTACGTTAAGTGCTGCGAATTGTTTATTGCTTAGTTTTGTATTTACAATTACGCTTAACTTTGCTGTGTAATTAAAGGTTCATATACGAAGTAAAATTTTCAGCTATATTTAGGGTTCTAACAGGTTTTTGAACCACTCCTTTTGAAGACACGTAACTCGTGCTATCAATTGTAGTGCAACAGTGGAAAGTACTGGCATTAATTATGTCAACCAATTAAATGCTAAAAGTAAATGAGGTGATGAATACCCTGCCTGCATGTATGAAGCCTCACTGGAGGCAAGATACTTAAAGCCTCCCTTTTGAGCTTAAACAAAAGTTAGTTGATGGAAAGTGAAGTCTTAGGTAAATGAGATGCTTGTTATAGGGGCAGAAGGGCAGTTGGTTTCTGAAAGATTATAATTCTGAGCGTGAGTTAAATTTCTTTTATTTCTCCTTTTTCTCTTTTGCTTCCTTCCCTGTCCCCCATGTATTTCAGGCTCCATGGCGTTTTGGATAAGCTGCGATCTGTGACTACTGGTAAGTAAGAAAATTAATTTTGAATGAAAGCAGGTTTATCTTTTCTGTGTAGTGTTACATGTCTAATGAATTTCAAAAAAGAGCTGACTGTTTTGTCAATTTTCAATTTATATGGTCTTTTGGGTCCTGACTTTTTAGAAAATTGCTTTATATTTTGAGATAAAGAATTTTTTTCTGAGTCTGGAATTTATTTCTGGGTGTTTCTTGCTGATGTTTTCAGCTGAAACAGCTTTCACCTTGTCATGTTCAGATCTGCACAATGCTTTGTTTGTAGTTTCTTAGCTACATTTACTGCAAAATCTGTATTGCTGTGCTTTGGCACAAAAGTGAAAGGTTCCTTTCTCCACAGAACCGACTAGTGTAAAATCTTCAGAATCTAATATCTTCGAGAGCAACCTTCCTTCCAGCAAAAGCAGTTCATGTGTGAGTGATGAGAAGAGGCGTGAGGATATCTTGCCACCTCTTGCAGTTTCCAGCACTCGGACTGAAAGAAATGACTCAAGAGTTTCAACTAGTTCACAGGAGCAAAGGAACACTGCTTCACGGTAAAGTTTTTGGTTACTTTACTAACACACATTCAGACATTAGTAGTTTTGTGACTGTAGTAGTCATTCTGAGGAGTACAGATACTTGGAAGGATCAAAGTAGTTTTGAAGAGTAAAGCACTGCTACAATTTGTTGCATAAAAAACCCGTTAAATCAGGAATTCTGTTCCATTTCTTGCACTGCTACAATTTGTTGCATAAAAAACCCGTTAAATCAGGAATTCTGTTCCATTTCTTTAAGCAGTGGATGGGCTTAGATTAATTAACCAAATTAAAAATAGCAATTGGTCTGTTAGATTTGTACAAACAATAATACCTTAATGTTTCTTCCCTGCTGGCTTTGTTTAAAAGACAGTTCTCATTTTCCAGAACTTTATTTGCAGTTGAGTTAATAGTTGGCAATTTCTTACTTTATCAGGCAGTCTTGTGAAGATGGTTCTGCATCCCGCTTAACATCTACAGTCAAGCCTTTGAGGGAGTTGTCGCCTTCTGAAGCTGTAATTGACATTAAACCTGAACCAGACGATCTAATTGATGAAGACCTAAACTTCGTGCAGGAGAATCCTTTGTCACGGAAGAAGCCTATTGTAACTGTAACTTATGGTTCTTCTCGTCCTTCCGCTGAAATCTACCGGCCACCAGCTAGCAGGAGTGCAGATGGCAATATACATGTGCACAGATTGTCACAGCAGGGCAACTTACAGGGGAGCCGGCAGTTAGACATGCAAAGCTGCAGGTCTTTGGAAACAGGCCAGCTGTGCAATCCAGAAGCATTTGGCAGCTTAGCAGAGAGTTACAGACCCACCCCCAAACTTAGTGCCGATAAAGTAGGCAGTGAGGTTAGTACGATCTAAACTAATGCAATATTTTACACTTGCTAGGAACCTCACTTGCTACGTACACTTCCAGTAAAATCTTGACCTCAGAGAAATTGAAGGACTTCTGTCACTGCTACCAGTCAGTTTGGGATTTCATTCGAGTCCACTGATAAAAAGAGATTGGATAGTTTAACATCATCACTGACAGGTTGCTGCATCTCTGAGTTAATTAGCCTGTACGTCTTCATGCCATATTGAGTTGGACTAGTGGGTTAGCGCATTGGTATGATGCACGTGATGAACCAGAAATAATAATTTTGATCTCTGGATCATTAGAACAGCATGGTCTTCTATAAGACCTATGTAAATCTCCAGCTTTACACAGTTCTGTAAATCTGTGGGTTTTGGATGCTGTTTATTCATACCTATGCTAGATATATATTAGTCTCTAAAGCCTGGATATGTTGTACTAGGCTTATTATTATTATGCTATTTAGAACCATGGCATTTAAGAACTCTTTGGGATGGTTGTTGTACATGGACAAACTAAAACGTGATTGCTGCCCTACATACTTCAGAGGCCAGACTAAGCCAGGCAGGGTGATGGTCCTAGCTGATAGTTTTAGATGGTCCTAGCTGATAGTTTTAGATCATACTGATCAATATGAATCAGTTAAGAGCCCTTTGTGAGAGGAATGACAATTGTTATGGCTGCTAATGTTGTAATGAAGCAGGAATTTTGCATACCTTGTATTCCAAGTGCTTCTGTGTTTGTTACTGCTTGTATAGTTTTCTGCCTTTGCCACTACTTAGTTGTGTATAAAGGACAACGAATTTTATTCAGGAGTCTAGAATGCTTTACAAAGATATCTGCTGAATGTCTTTGTTTTTTTAAGATGGGAAAGCGAGAATGAGAATATAGTGATTTGTTTAAGGCTGTACCTAAGTCATTGATGAATGACAGTCACATCTTCCCTTGGAAATGTTAGAAAAAGGTCTTGTGATAATTTTCTGCTATTACTATTTCATGAATAATGGCCAGAAGAGGGCTATTTCAGGAGGGTTTCCTAAAACTGTGGACCTTTGCTGTATTCTACCTTCTCTTAGGCAAGTTCTTGTGCTTTAGGAAGTTTTACCTTTAAAAAGGTCATTTCTGTAGGGATTGGGTTCTTTACTGTATGAATCTTCTGTATCGGTGTAGTCCAGGTCCATCCCTGAGGATATTTCTTTCTCCTTGGAGGATACAGGATCATTTCAAGGGTACTGTGTACAAACCTGGCATCCAGATGCCTCGTTGTGCTCCTGTGTAGTTCAGTGCTGAGTGGTGGTTCCTATAAGAATTACTGATGTGTGCTTTCTCCTATGCTTTCATGCAGCCTACCGTTTAAATTTGTCCCTACCACATGCACTTTGGTGGTGGTGAGTGGCTGTGTTGGAACAGGGACCTTCCACTGCCTAAACTGGACCATCCTGGCTCTGCATAGCTATTAGCATCCTTTGGAATACATCAGCTTGGTAGAAATTAATCCTTACACTAATCTGAAATTAGAGTTGATTCAGAGGAGAAAGTCATTCATACTCATTTCACTTTATCAAGAGAGAAAGATGCACCTCTTGAAAGAGGTGCATCTTGAAGAGTAGTATGAATTTCTTTTGAAAACCTTGCGTTTTCTGTAGATGTTGGATAAATTGTCTGAACTTTAGACTTTTTTCTTCTCCTTTTTCTAAATGTTACTTACAGTTACATTTTTAATGAGATGTTTCAGCGTAAATATGTCTGATTTTTGTATTCTCTAGTGCTGTTGCTTGTTTCTGCAGACAGTACAGTAGTCCTAGACTCATGCAAGTTGAATGGAAGTTCTCCATCTTCTGGCTATAGATAGAATTGCAATATTTTCTTTGCTGGCTTATTAGTACGTGTTTTATGCTAAACGAATTGTTTTGGCTGCTCTCTTTGTTGTAGGAAGAAAGCTCCAGGAAGAGACGGTTGCCTGTTGTAAGCTCAGTAGTCAAAGTGAAAAAGTTCTGTAATGATGGGGAAGATGATGAGGAGGAGGAAGACTATGGATTGCGAACAGGAAGCATCTCAAGCAGTGTGTCTGTACCTGCGAAGCCAGAAAGAAGGTACTTAAGATCTCGGTGATTCTGTGTGGTTTCCAGAACGAACTTAATGAACCAAAACGTCAAAACTGGAAGTTAGGGAAAACTTTGTGATATTGAAA
>VZTL01021955.1:5576-22413 GCA_013400535.1 Scopus umbretta
GCCCAACCGGGGCCCGTTCCCCCGGTGGTCTGCGCCAGGCGCGCCCCCGGGCAGGCGGAGGTCGCGGCCGCGCTCCTCCGGCCTCGGTGCGCCTCGCTTTTGCCCGTCAGCGCCTCTGCTGCCCCGCAGCCCGGCTCCCGGGGCGGGCAGCACCGGGCAGCGCCCGGCTCCCTCCCGCCTGGGCGGGTGGAATGGCCGCGGCCTGCGGCAGGGAGCTTTCACGGGCACGTGTTTGCTCTCCGGCTCCCGGGACCGTCCTCGCTGCCCCAGCGCCTCCGAGAAAATCTTAGTAACTTTGTTTTTTTGAAAGCCCGGCATCCGAACGTACGCGCTTTGACTCTCATGGTCTGCCAAGGACCCGGAGTTAAAACCCAGCTCTCTGGCCACGGACTCCTGTCTTGCCCATCCAATGTGTCATTCCTTCTTAAAGTGTCTTTCTGCATTGCCTTCCCCGGCTTTGGCGGCGTAACGGGTTGCACTGGCAGGTGTTCAACCTGACTTCTCCTCAGAAGTCCCAAATTCTAAACCTGAGGTGTGCGAATCCCAAATTATTGCATCTGCATATTTGGTCGCCTCTCCCTGAGATGAGAGAAAACCCCCGTGCTCCGCCTCCCCATCTCGCTGACTGGGGAGATGACGGGCTGCTCTTGTGTTCCTCGTGCCACCTTCCTGGTGACTCCCGGGGAAGCAGTTTCCCCTGGATCTGCATGGATCTGAATTTGGGTGTTAGGGAAGCAGGCTCTTCTGTACTAGGTGCTCCTGATTTTTTCAGGGGGTATAAAACGTGGCTAGAGCCTTGTCTAGATCAAAATGAGGAGAGTTGATCTCAGATCGTCTTAGCGGGCTTAATCTAATTATCACCTTCGCTACCTCCGGTTGAGGCAGCGGTTGTTCTTTAGCAGAGCGCTTTATTCCTGTTGGTTTCTGAGGTACGAGCCACGACTGGAGACGGAGAAGGTGGTAATTAGGTGGAGCTGGCAGGGTCCAACGGGAGACCTTTAACTCCTGCTCTAGAGGCCTGTTTGGGGACATTCACGTCTGTCCTGTGTCCATCGTTTCCATTGCTGACTGTTGCATCTCATAATGCAACGGCAAGAGGCTGGATTTGCTTCTTGCTCGCCGCGGTGCATGGAGTGAGACACGGCTGTAATGGACAAGACATTGTTTGTCCCCGCTTTGCCCGTAAAATGGGGCTAATCCCGTGTAAACCAGTGAGGCGGGCAGAGGAAGGAGGATGGAAGTGGTGTAAGCCAGGCCAGGAGATAAGTACTGAGTGGATGCCAGCCTTCTTGCTGTTGTCTGCAATAAAATACTTGTCCATTTTCTGTATCTTACTCTCCTTAAAAAAACCTGTACGTCTAACTGCGGAGAAACGCCATTATGAGAGATGTTGGCCCTCTCACCCGAAGCCAGGAGGACGGCCGTGGAAGCCTAATTCTAACCAGGCTTCCAAACTTCCCCACAGAGCGAAAGTGTCTGGTGCGTGTTGCTGTGCATCCTCCTTTTGAATTGAAAGCAGGAAAGTGTCACCAAATCATCCCTTTGAGGCAGGCACTCCTATTTATGTACAGTGCTGAGCCCCAGAAGGCCCAAGTTCTGTATTACCTTGGTACGGGTGATAAGAAAATCGTCTTCTGTGGGGACACCCCGCAGCTTCGTGTTGCAGTGGGAGTCTCGGTGTTTACCTTTCCCCGTGACATCCAGCCACCTGACACCAACGGCTTTGCCTGTTAGTTTGTAGCCTGCACCTCAGCAGTCAATGTCCAGTCCTGTTGTCTGGACTGGAAAAATCCTCCTTTGGCTTCTCGATGTCCAGGTTCTGTGATTGCAGGCACCCCTGCAGCAGAGGGTGCTGGCCGGGGCCTGTTTCCGATCTCATGGGTAACGCTGGAAGATGAGGAGGGTGACAGGGAGAAGCGATGTTCTCGTGTCGGTGGTCTGCAGCGTGAGACGTTTGGTCCAGTTAAGTTGTGCTGGTTTGAAAACACTTTTGCGCTCTCTGCTAATTTTGAGAGTCTTAAGTCTCAGTGGTAGGTGAAAGCTGATTGTGCAATGTCAAAATTGGTGCCTGTGGAGGGAGAAAAGGGGGGGGTCCTTGATCTCGGGCTGGCTGCCTTGCTTGGGCTCAGCGGTGAGAGGTCTGGGCTCAGCCAAGGCTGAGGACAGCAGCGAGCTCTGGAACAGGCTTCTCCGCGTAACTCCCGGGTGTAGCTAATCAAAACAAAGTGGGAACAGGTAAAGCACATCCTGTCTTTGTGCGATCCTGGATCTGCCCTGTCTGGGAGTTGCCTCACGTGGCAGGACTTGTTTGTCTCTTTGACCTGCACCATGGAAACTCGGCTGGTTTTGGGGTAGGTGGGCAGGTAGCTGGCGATCACCATGAAGTGACGCACGTTTAGGAACCAGTAGCTGAGAGTGAACTCTCTCCTCCCCCTGCAATTACACTCCTGTCCCCAGGCGGTGATGAAAGGTGGCGTGTTTAAGGGAAGCGTGTAACATTGATGTGTGTGTTTCTTTCTTCCAGGGGTAGGGGCGCGTTGAGGAGATGCAGTGGTTATCAACAGCGACTGAAATAAGGAAGGGAATGTTGTAAGCTGGTTTCACATGTTTTCCCCAACCCAGCAAAGGTGGGGAGAGCCTGGTGAAGTGTGGTTTTGTGTCCTGTCTGGTGCTTCAGAAAGATTGAGCCACAAAGCACCCAACTCTTCGGGCCACATCTGGTTAGATCGCTAGAGAAGACGGTGAGAAGGGGGCTTGTGGCAGACTGAGTAAAGCAGGGTGGAAAGCACAATAGGAAGGAAAGGAGGAGCGCAGGGCTTCAAGAAGCAAGTGCTGGAAGAAGAGGAAATTAGAGTGAGACTTTACAGGGCCTTAACCGAAGAAAAGGAGAGTCAGACTGAAAGAAATGGAAGGTGGCAGCAGTCATACTTGCAAACGTCCCAAGGGAAGGAATTGAAAATTAAAGGAAGTCCCCAGAAATGGAGATGAGGGGAAATAGAAGCAGCCCCTCATATGAGTGGAGGGAAACCCTTGAGACTGTGGGAGAGCGCTCTGGAGGTGGCTAAGCAGAGCGGAGCTGGGAAAATACCCTGACAAGGGGGTGCTAGGATTGGAAAAGCAGGTGGAAATCCCAAGGGAGAGGGAAAGGGGAGTCACCGGTGACACACACACACATGCGCGTGCACGCTCGGTAGAGTTTGATTGGGGGAGGAAGGAGTAGGGCCGAGTTGAAGGCAGGTCCAGAGAAGCTAGAAAGGAGGAGTTGCTGGGCTGGAAGTGGCAGAGGGAAAGGAATCGGAGGCAGGAGTGAAGCCTGTATATGCCTTGGGTAAGCAAACCGAGCTGGGGACTCTTCCGAGCAGGGAGGTCTGTGAGTGGCCTTTGTGGATGGGGCAAAGTGACCAGAGAGACAAAGGGTTTGGAAAGAACGTAGAGGGAAAAAGAGGAGTTGGTAGACCGGAGGCAGACAGGTTGCAGGGCTGCAGAAGGGGAAGGCTAGGGAAGAAAGCATGTATTTGGGAGAATCGGTGTGAACATGGCCTGAATCGGCATAACTGGTGGCAAGTCAGGGTGGACTTTGCTTGTGTTTCTCCTGAACACCAGGGTGAATGACAGGGATAGTCAGGGTGAGGTAAGCCACGTCGTTTAGCCCAAAGAAAAGAGAAGAAGATGCCTTGAAGACTGCACGGCAGAGATCCCAGCACGCCGTGCCGTGCTGTGCCCTCGATGGCTTCAGCAACCTGGATATTCCCAGCTGTGGAAGGATGGGACCTGTTCCCTCGGGCTCAGGGCATGCAGGCCTCCCAGCCTTGGCTTCCCGCTCTCCGCGGGCGGCAGGCTGTGCCTCCGCAGCGGTGGTCTGCCTGGACCTTTTTGGGAGGGCAGCCTCTGCAGCAGGGCTGGGGCTGACGGGCTCCGGAGGGGCTCGGCACGCCACGGGCCTGGAAGAGGGAGTCCCTGAGCTGTGTGGCGGCTCTGGGAGCCGGGCGGGATGGGCTCAGCAGCCTTTTGTAGGTTTGGCGAGTTGTGGAGTTACTCTTGGGTGAAGGCGGCAAGGAGCCGGGGGTTATATTCGCGTTGCGTCTCGCTTGGGTGTCACTAATGACAGCACTTGGGATTTCTCCCCCACATGTAGTGCTTGTTCAGGTAGACTGTCCCATGAGCAATTATCTCGACTCGTACTTTCTTTATTTGATGAGGAGCTCGCTCCTGCGCTGCCTGGTGTTCCTTTCTGTACTGAGCTGAGCTGGCGTGCAGACCTTTGCAAAGGCACGGCATGTCAGCTCACCCCGTGTGAAGGGTTGGAGTGCTTGAGTTCATGCCCCCATCTTCAGGCGGAACAGCTGAGGCAGAGCCAAGCAGGACCTGCTCGGGGGGCCGCTTGGACTTCAGGGCAACCTCTGGGGGAAGCACCTCGCCCTGATGGAGGAGCGTGCTGACTGCGCTGTGCAAGGAAAGGGGCAGAGAGGATCTCTGGAGGAGGAATAGCGCAGTGGGGGGAAAAACCTCCCCCAGTTTGGCAGTATCTGTTTGAGTTCAAGGTGTGGCTTTGTTTTTATGGTGCAGCCTTTCAAAGGGCTGGGGTGTTCTGTTACAGTAGACCAGCCTGTTAGAAGACTGTTTCTGCTAAAGTAATTAGCAGTGATGTCGTCTCTAAACTTCCGAGTAACCTATCCCTAGAATTGCTGTCCGCCTGTATTGCTGCAGCAGCAGCCAGCCCAGATGACGAGCGCTTCCCTCCCTGGGTGATGGCGCGGCAGGGCTCATCTTTGTGGGGTGTCCAGATTTTCCCCGAATTGCGTGTGTTGGGGCTCGTGCTCGCCTCTCGTCGAAGCTCGGCTTTGTGTTGGGGGGCGGGTGGAGCGAGGCCGGGCAGCCGCTGCTCTCTGGGGAGCTCCGCACCTGCCGGGGAAAACAAGAGTTTTCTCTGGTGTTACCCTTAAACTCACCAGGGTTGAGAGCTGCTACCAGGTGGAAACGGAGCTTTCCCCAGCCGGCTCACAAGCATCAGTCCAGCGTTTCCTCTCAGTCACACCGGCAAAAAAAATTTGTTTTGAGAAGTTGAGCTTCGTTTCTGCAAAGGAAGAGCTGCTCTGCAGTGGGAGCGGTTTCTTCATTAGTCAGCCAGAGTGACTGACGCCTCGTTTTGTGACTGAACTGATTTAATTGTAATACATTCGTGTCATTAAATGCGCCTTTAATTTTGTGCCTCAGTTCTCTCAACCTTCACGAGTGTTTAGTCAGCACTAGATATTTTCCTGTCCACCCCGAAGAAAAAAAAAAAACAACTTCGAGAGGCAGAAGAAGAGAAAACTGGAAGGAAAAAGCAAATGAGTCGTTAGGGCACTGTACTTGGACCCGCAGTGCAAGGGAGGCCTCGCGACGGAACAAGGAGGCAGCAGAGTGGAGAACGGGTGACAAATCGAGGAGCGGTTGCTGTAGCAGTAGTAATTGGTGCAATGTAATCAGTGTATAGCTCGTCCCTGAGCTGTGATGGGCTCTTGGCTGTCTGGAGTTCGGGGCAGGTTCGTGCCTCCTGCTTCCGTTTCCAGAAAGGTGTGTTTTTTCCGTATTTTCTGTGGTGCTCCCTCCTGCATCCTCACGATCAGCCAAGGGTGGCACGTTCCCAAGGGCACCCTAAAACGGTCGGGGCTGGTGAGAACCTGGCTCTCCTTCATCCAGAGCTACGAGTACCTCCTCTGGTCGAGGGACTGGTGTTTTCCAGAGGCCTCTTCCGTCTCCTACCCTCCAGGGGGAAGGCGACAAGATTCCTGGCTGTCTTTTCCTCCTGCCGTCTCCACCCTCATACTGAGTCTCCAAGCCTCTGATCAGCCCCTTCCCCTCAAGGGAGCAGGCGTTCTCTACCATTCGGAGTAGAGCTATAACTGCCAAAAGGCATTCGGCAAGGAGTCGTAGGGTCCCTCTTCCTTGGGGCTCAGCGTGGATTTCTCAGGTGGTCTCAGATGGGTTAGGTGGCTCCGCTTTCTCTGCAGCAAATGCCGCAGGGCCTTGGGGTGGGAAAGGAGGCGGCAGGCTGCGGCCGGGCTCCCTTGGCTAATCACAGCCTCCACGGGGTGGTCATTACTCCGGTTTTGCAGATGTGGAGAGGGACGCTGATGTTAGGCGATAGGCCTGGGGCTACAGCGTCAATCTGTGTCAGAGCTGGGCTTGGAGATCGGCATCTTGCTGATTTGGACTTGACAACAGGATTTTAAATCTACCAGGCGCTGTTTCCGTCTTCCACTGAACGCCTGCTCCGTGTCCTGGGGAGCTCGGTGTTACTTTAGTGAGGGTTTTACGATACTGTGTCTCTTCTCTTGCCATGTTAATGTTTTCTTTTTTTTTCCCCCCCTAGGTAAGGTGTGGTGTACCAGATGTCAAGTTTTAACAATTTTATGTAGTTTTTTTTAAAGACGAATGGATTAATGAAGACGAATTTTAGTGAAGGAAGGGGAGGAAAAAAAAAAAAGGAACATTTTGGAACAAACTGAGATTTTGCACCGCACCTCTCGGGCCATGGGTGAGACAGGCCTATTCAGCAGTGTTTACACCATCGGTTGTCTTCTGGGGTTGTAAAAGCACTCCCTGAAAGCTCCCCTCCGGATCTCTCCATTAACCTACCCTGCGCTGCTTGGAAATGGTTGCTGCAAAAAAGGTTTAATGAAATTCTTGTCAATGCCCAACCACCGAGTGGATACTAAGCCCGTGGAAAGGTCTGGGGAGTCAGGAGAAAGGAACAAGTAGGAAGAGAACGAAAACACACAATCGGCTGGACCTTCCCCTCCCGCCCCCCTCGCAAAGAAAGGATTTACAGCTCAACCTTGCACCAGCTGTTCCTCGGCTTTAACAGTCAAGAGAGAAATAAATAAAATTAAACAGCCACCACCAGCCAGCCAGTCCCAGATCCTAGTGAAATCAGGGAGAGTGTTTCTGTGACCCTCTCCAGCGAGGGGGAGGACGAGGAGGCGGCGGCGCAGCAGTGCTGCGCGGAAGCTGGGCAGATTGCTTGCGAGACAACCCCCTCCTCCTGTGCAGCAACTGGAGGGGGCCGCGGCACATCAGAGGGCAGATTAAAAAGAAGTGGCTTCCTTGAGACTCACGGATTGGCTTTTTTGGCAAGACCTTTACCGAGATCTTGCTCTTTCCCAGGGTGCTCGCTGGGCGGGAAGGTGTGCCCGGCTCCTCATCTTGCACGTCACGCTCGTCCCCTTGCCCGAGCCTGGAAGGCTTCCCTTCCCCTTGGAGCCTGGTTGCCGGTGTCAGCCGTGTGGGGACCTGCTTTTGGCAGGCTATTGCCCGACTGAGGGAGGCTCGTAAGGGCTCCTGGCATTCCTGCCCCATCGGCTGTTTTAAATCCAAATCCAATTCTCTATTCTCAATTTTTAATGTTTTTAAACCTCTGTCCCTGCTCCCGCAGGCTCTTGTGGGGCAGCGCGTAGCGTGGACTCCTCTCCTGGGCCTTGCGCTCCGGAGACCATCGTGGACTTCTCCAGACTGTCCGCTCTGGTCAGAGCTCACCCGGGGAGCAAGCGCGGAGGCTGGGTAGTGGTTTGCCCCCGTCCCTCTCCCCTCCCCTTCTCGTCTTGCTCTGACTCCCGCTGGGCCTGGGCTATGCTGCGGGGCGGATCCCCCACCACAGCTCCAACATGCCAGCAGCATCTGGAAAGAGATTCAAACCCAGCAAATACGTCCCGGTCTCCGCTGCTGCCATCTTCCTAGTGGGAGCCACCACCCTCTTCTTTGCCTTCACGTGAGTCCCAGCTACTCAGCCAAAGTGTGGGGGGGGGTGAAGGGAGAGCCGGGGACCCAGCCCCTGCCGCACGGTGGCGTGAGGTTGGGGGGCCAGAGTCCGCATGGGGGTTATCTGGGAGAGGAGCCGTGACTTCTTGCCGGACGAAAGGGGGGATGCTGTGCTCTGGGTGCTAAAGGATGGGCGATGGAGTAGCCTTGCAGTCTGTCGGAGCAGTTCAGCCTCAGCTGGGCCCGTTTCACCCCGTTTTCCCGTGAGGTGAGCCAGAGGAAGCAGGTCACGGTGGATCCCAGCGAGGCACCTTGCCACCGCCCGGCTCCCGTCCCTGGCAGCTGCTCCTCTCCCGTTTTCGGGTGTTTGCATGACTCGTTGGCAGCCCTCTTGCAAATCAGCCAGGCTAGGAGTTAGTTTGTGACCAGTAGGTGGAAAGTGGCACAGATAATTTTCTCCTTTGGGGTTAAGTGAAGTGGTTTGGTGGACTGGGGCGGGCTCCATGTTATTTTTAGAGTTTCGTAGCTGATTTGTGAGCCACAAAGGAAGGTTCAAGGAGAAGCACTCTGACCCCTGCGTGGATCTCTTGCTGCTGTTGATGTCAGCCTTGTCCTGAGGAAATGAGGGTTTGCTGTCTCTGGAGGGGACCCGAAGGAGGTGGCCTGCTGACAGGTCGCTGGGGCCTGAGGCAGATGCCTGTGTTGGCCTTGGAGCTGGTGGGGAAAAGCCAGGGTGTAAAATGGCACCAGTTGCTGGAGAGGGCCAGACCGTACCGTAGGGATCTCCCTGGGTTGGGAGAGGGGTCGGGCTGCTGCTCACATTAACATTTTCCCTTCCTGGGTGACAAATAGCTTATTAACGCTTGCTCCGGGCTGAGCCGAGCTGGTTCTGGGTTGGTGGCAGGTGGGGGGGGCAGGACCTCAGGGCGCTGAGGAGGCCGCCGAGCTGCTGTGCTGTTGCTGAGCCCCGGCGGGGAGCTGCTTGCGCTCCCCTCTCGAGCAGCCGCGTCTGGGCTGGCGCCGAGGTGCGCCTGTGCTGGGCAGGAGTGCTGGAGCACAGCAACTGGGACCGGCCACCAAATCCCGCAGTGTGTTCCTGGGGTCAGGGTCTGAGGCGGGATGTGTTTTGGGGGGACAGCAGAGAGACCTGCAGAGAAGACAGGTGTTTCCTTGTGCTCACGCCTTGGAGGGCTTGGTGGTGGTTCCATGCAAAGGGTTTGGGATTGTTACAGCAGTCCAGAGATGTGCCGGCTGCAGGCAGCCGCTGTCCCAGGCAGGGGAGAGGAAGGCAGCGGGTGACTGCTGCCTGCCTCCCCTCAAGCAGGGTGCCCACTGAACGCTTCCGCCAGCCAGCCAGCTACCCTCGGCTCTGTTTTGCCTCTTGAGCCTCCCTCCATCCCTCCTTTCCTCCTCCCGTCCATAGGTTACTCCTCCTCCTGCCCCAGCACTGCAGAGAGGTAGAGCCTCCTCGGGTTCGCCCTGTCCTTCCAGCCCTCTCCAGGGAGACAGATCAGCCAGGCTGCCTTTTTCCTCCCTGCTTAGCTGACTGTTTTTCTCCGCTGCCAGCTGCTCCTGGCAGGGTCCTGGCCGGACGGAGAGGGGGGTGCACCCCCTGCTCCTGGGGAGTCTCTCCCGCTCCCTGGGGTGGCTTGCTCTTGCGGGGCACTTTTCATTGTGCCCCGGTGACAGCTTTCCCCACTGGCCAGGGCTGCAGGGATTAGCCGGAGCCACCCGGCCGTGATGGCTGCCGCCGCTCACTGGGATGGAGCCATCAGTGGCTGGAAGGTCACCGCAGCTTTAATGCCTGCCAACAACCGGGCAATAAAAGAGTAATTTGACGACTAAAGGACAGAGCCGGTTTGATGTACTCCTTCCAGCGACGCACGGCAGCTGGTGGTGTCGCTCAGCAGCGTGCAGCGGTCCCCCCGCCGAGCCACTGAGTGTTTATCAGGCTGGGGTTGCTGGCAGCTCTGAGGCTGGAGGTTCTGCTGCTTTGGGCTGTCAGGCACTTGCAGGAAGTTGCTGGCTCTGTGCTGCCGCTTCAGGGGGATGAAGGAGAAGAGGAGGAAGGAGGCGATGTCCGCTGAGCAGCTGTGCGTGACACACCGTGACTTCGTGACTTCGGCGGACAGGCGTGCCTCTGCTTTTTCACAGTGGGCTGCGCTTCGGGGGAGGGAACAGCAGGGCAGCCCTACCCCCCCCCGACCCTGTCCTTGCTGCCATGGCCAAGCCCGTGGTACCTGGCTGTGAGCTATCGCAGCAGTCGATAGCAGCCGCTTATCAGCGAGCGGCGTGGTGCGAGGCATTGCCAGGAGCAGGCACCGGTGCTGCGGAGCAGGTTTGTTCAGAACAGGAACACCTGGGCAGGGTCGCTTTAATTGTAGGTCAGTGGATGTTATTTAACCTACTTTAAAACATCAAATTAAATCTCAAGCAGAGCGGCAAAGCACGGTGCACTTTCACACGGGTTATTCGGCAGGGAGGGAATTGGCGTTACTCCCTGGAGTTACAGTTCTCTTAGGGCAGTTTCTGCCTGGCTACCGGGGTGGGGTGGAAGGAACGTACAGGACCACAGTGAGTTTTGCCTCCTGCGTGAGAACCGTAGGATTAGTTTCCTGTGGATCGCTACGCCCTTCTTCCCTGCCTGGCGGAAGACAGGCGAAGCGGCTGCGAGCCTGCTGCCTGGCCGCGCTCGATGCCGGCTGCCACCTGACACTGGAGCAGGGCCCCCCTCCGCAGCACGTGCCCTGTCTGGCGTGCTTGCTGCAGACCTGCTCAGGAGGGTTACGCTCTCAGCATCAGACCTAAAGCTTGTGTTTTGGGAAGTGAAATGAAAGTTGTGAGGCGGGGGGACTGTGGGACACCTTCCGTGGGGTCTCCTCCCAGGCAGAGAGCAGCCGGGGCTTGGCACAGCTCTCCTGAAAGGCTCCAGTTCTGTTATTTCTAGTGTATCTGCCGGACAGCTTTTGGTCCATCCACGCTGGCCCAGGATTTGTATCTCTGGGCCAAGAACTCTATTTAATTGATTAATTTAATTACGAGATGCTGCAGAACACATGGCAGTTGAAATGAGCTGAGGCTGAGTGTGCTGGAGGGAGAGGGCAGCAGGAAGAGGGGATGTTCCCGTCCTCCCTCTGGAAGGAGTGGGGGTCTCTGACTTGCTGAGGTCTCAAAGAGGTG
This sequence comes from Scopus umbretta, assembly GCA_013400535.1. Lineage (NCBI taxonomy): Eukaryota > Metazoa > Chordata > Aves > Pelecaniformes > Scopidae > Scopus > Scopus umbretta. The sequence continues at coordinate 16,497 of VZTL01021955.1, forward strand.
CTGCTTTAGGACCGAAATTCCCCCTTGGGGTCAGTTTCTCCATTCCTGCATCTCCCCCCTGGCCTATACTGGTTCCTGCTCCTCGTGCGGTCGGTGCTCAGCTTCTCCTTCCCCTCTGGAGGCAGGGAGCGCCTCCGAGCTGCCCTTGGCAGGGGCTGTCCAGATAGCGTGCTGTCAGTTGGCCTCTTCCTTCTGTTTGCCTCGACTCCCGCTCACGGCCACGGCTCAGTGTGGCTTTGGGGGCCATATAAAAGCCTTTGAAGTATAAACTGTTTCTTGCAGTTAGGTGAATCTGTCTGTAAAACCTCTGAGCCTGACTTTTCCTCCCGTCCTCGCAGCTGATTGGGAAAGGAGCTCTTGCCTCTTCCAGCATCGGTGGAGGACAAAGGAGAGGCACAAGGATGGGGATGCCGGGGTAGGATGCAGCCGTCCCTGGAGCCAGCGGTGCCTCTGGTACACGGTGGCATGCACACTCCTAGCTGGACCCAAACTTGCGTGACCGTTGCAGTGAGCAGGGGTTGCATTTGCACCAAGGCCTTCGAGAGAGCTGGAGAGGCCGCGAGCCCAGCCCTCCTGTGGCGGGTCCATGAGGTGAGCACGGCCCTGGCACGGTGCCGGCCCCTCCTTGCTCACTTGGAGGCAGGTCGGAGTCCAGGGTTGCAGGCAGGGTAGGGAAGGCATCCTTGGGGATGGCTTTCTTCTGGGAGAGGGCAGGGGACAAGGGGCCGCAGGGTGGCTCTGAGTCTGCGGAGGGGAGGAGACGCCGGGCTGGGGAGTGACAGGCTACTCCTGGTATGACTAGTGGCAAAAGGCCTGTCTTGGATCCAGATGTGACTCAGTTTGCCTGGGGTTCCCCGATTTCTCTTATGTGCTGCCAGAGACAAGTCTCGACAGCTCTTCTAGCGATGGGTGTGCTTCGCATCCCAATCTGGAGAGGGAACTTGATGAGTTCTCTGGGACCTGCGTGGCCGTGGTGGCAAGCGATGTCCCTCCTCTTCCCCTGCGGAGCCGGAGCCTGCGCTGCATGGCTGCTCCCGGTGTCGAGGCAGGGTCTGCAGCCCTGTGCTCTCTGTCTGGGAGACCAAAAGGCAGGAGCATGTCGGTGCTTCTAATAACGAGGTTTTCCCTCGGGGATCGGCAGCCACCTTTGCTTCCTGCGCTGCAGAGGACCACGTTCCCTTCCGCAGGGTGGGAAGCGACTCCCCTGTGTTTGGGGCCACAAGCACGGACGCCAGTGGGCAGTTTGGTTCAAGTCACATGTGGTCTGTTGGATTCCTGCTTTCCTCCCGTGGCATGGTGAGGTCCCTGGGTGTGGAGAGAGCTGGGAGGGGCAGCAGGCAGTGGGCCGCCGTGCTTGGGAGCAGCGGGGAGGAGACCCCCCAGCATTGTGCTTGTGACCCAGGAGGGCTCAACCTGAGGCTACCCTCGTAAGCTGTGGGTCCTTGTGGTCCCTGGGGAGGGTGCTCTGCTTGCCCTGGCCTGGGAAATCCCACCCTGGGGTGGCTTTGCATCCCTGGCCAGTTGTTCAGGGTGTAAAGTTTGCTCTGTGCAGAGCAGCCCGTGGCAGCTTGCCTGTCTGGTCGCATGCAGTTGGTAAGACCTGATAAGGACAAGGGTTGTAAGCTGGCCCTGTGGCGCCGCACCAGCTTCTCCGATCAGTTCTCCTTTCTGAAAGCTGAAGTTCTGTCTTTCGTCCACCTGTGGAGTCCGGCTGGCAGGTTGGCTCTTGGAGTAATCGCGGTTCTGCCTTAGGGTTCACAGCCACCCAAAATGGAGACTGGAGGTTGGGTTTGGAGGATGCACTGCAGCGAACCCCCTGCTCAGTCTGCAGCTGAACATGCAGCCCCCAGAGCGGAGCTGGCCTGATGGGGGGGATTGATGTCATCTGGCAGGCCTCCTCCGTTTGATCCATTGGCATCATTGGTCTCCCTCGTAAAGCTGCGGCTGCGTCCTTCTTACTGCCAAGGTGTCTGGAGTCTGCTGGTGGCTCCTTAGCTAAAGGGTTGGTCTTTCTGACACCTGGGGACCTGTTGGCCACTGTCCTGCCCCCTGAGAGCTGTGCTTCTCCCTCCTGGGAGGGGCTTGGTGCCCAGACAGTGCAGGAGATGATGGGAGAGGTATTCCCTTCCCCCTGGAAGGCCAGTCCTTCCCTCTCTGCCTGCCCCAGAGCTTTTTTCCTCTGTGCCAGCCTTCACCGAGGCAGCTCAGTCTTTCCCCTGCCTTGCCAGGGTCTGTCTTTCGAGGATCCAGGCTGCATGTTTGGCTCAGCCTGCTGTTGGCCTTTCCCTTGTGCAGGGATGGCTGGCGTTCAGTGGGTCTGCCTGGCTCCCCTCCATCCCTTTCAAGCAAAGATTTGGACTGGGCTTTGCCTTCCTAGAGAGAGGAGCTCCTTGCTTGGGGTTTCTGGAAGGGCTTTTCCTATCTCTAGGGCTCGTCTGAGCCCTCCTGCCCCTCTTCCTCCAGCAGTCTCTCCGCTGCCCCTCTTATCTCTGCAGCTTGGCAGAGAGCAGAGCTGGGGAGGTTCCTCTCGAGTTGGGGTGCTTGGCTCAGTGATGTGGGGTGCTTGGCTCTGCCCTTCCTTGGGGCGAAGTGACATTATGAGTGTCCACCTTCCCCTTGGCACCGTCTGTGTCCTGTGCCCAGGGCAGGAGATGAGAGAAACACCCCTCCCAAGGGGCTGCTGCACCACGAGGGCGGAGAGCAGCCCCGCTGGGACTCTCAGAGACCGGGACAACAGCGTTGATGGAGAGAGATGGGTGCTAACGAAGTCACCCATCTCCTTGAAACCACACCGCCAGCAAGGCCCCTGGCCCTGCAAGCTGCGGGGAGCGGACAGTTTGCCCCCTGCCCAGCTCTCCTTTGGCTGCTGGGTGAGTGCCTGGGGGCTGCCAGCTCCCTGCCTTGCCAGCCTGCCCTGCCACGAATACCAGCTTCCCCTCTGCGAGACTGGGAAAATACCTTGCCTCCATTTTCTGCAAACCGCTTAAACCACTTGAACGTTTCTTGCTGGTGCTGTTCTGGTGGGTGGCTGGGGGCAGCCCCGGCAGCAGCTCGGTGCTGGGGGCGGGTGGGACGAGCCCTCTCCCTGGGCACAGCCCGCCTGTCGGGGGGGAAGGGGAGGCTGGGCTAGGTGTGAGCTCCTCGCTGCTGGCATGGCTTCCAGTCTTGTGGCAGCTCCCAGCGATGCCGGTCATACTGGGCTAGCTGGGCTCGATGCAGCTAGCGTGTTCCTCCCTTGCTCGGGTTTTGGCCTCGCGATGTCACGTACGTCCTGCGCTTCTCCGGAGCTGCTCTCTGAGGGTTTCGGGGCGCAGATCGGAGAGGGCTCCTCCTCACCAGCCTGTCCCAGCTGCACGGGCGCCGCCTGCTCTGTGGAGAATCTGCTTGGACGGCTTCCAGAGGAGGCGGCAGGGCCGGCTGTCTCAGGAGGCAGAGCCGGCACGGCTGGTGCTGTGCGGGTTCTGAAGGAGCCGCTCCCCGGCCTGGAGGAGAGCTCTTGGTGAAAGGCCGGGAGATGCTGTCCCAGATATGTGGAGGTGGGGAGGCATCGCCCAAGGTGCCCAGGAGGGCGAGGCTCCCACCCCAGCGAGGCGCTCGGGGGGCTTCTGAGCAGCATGGAGGAACAGAGGCGGGTGTGGAAGAGGTTCTGGAGAAGACAGTTTGCAGGGGCAGCCCTGGTCTGGTGTGCAGGGCTGGGGCCTGGAGGTGCTGCTGACAGTGGAGGTGCCGGGCCCTGCTTTGGGGGAGGTGTGTCGTGGTTGGCGGAGCAGGGTTTGGCTCCCAGCGCGCTCTTGCTAGCCAAGTGTCTCGTAAAGTCGAGAGGGCTTGCCCTTCTGCTCTCCTCTTGCCCTCATCGTCGCTGTGCCTGGAAGGGGACTGCCTTGTCCTTGGCCCGCAGAGGGCAGGTCCTGCTGCCGCTTCCCACCCTCTCTGGGTGCAGGGAAGGGCCGGGGCATGGAGCCGTGCCTGGGCGTGCCCTGCCCTCGTCTCCCTCCTCCGCTGCCAGGTAGGTGCCAAGGCAGGTGTGCCCGCTCCTCCAGCCCAGACCCGTCTCATCTCCTGCCTGCCGCTTGCCTGGAGGCAGCCCTTCTGTCTGGCACCATCCCTGTCCCCTCACAGGTTGCCCCATGCAGGAGGGTGCCCCCCCTGCCCTCGCTCAGTGCCCTGCCAGCCCTGAACTGGGCTGAACTGGGGGCAGAGCGCTGGACCGAGGGTTTATTCCCAGGTGGAGCCTCGCCGGGGCTCCCGGGGCTGCTGTGACAAGGACAGGGGCTGCCTCGCGGTGGTGGGACCCATCACCTGGCTGAGTCGCAGAGGAGGGGACGGGACCAGTGCCTGCCCCTTCACCTCTACCTGCTCGGGGGCTGCGAGGGATTACAGCACTGGCACCATATGTCACCCTGCCCACCGAGCCCTGTGCTCTGCCCCTCTCCGCTCCCTAAATCCATCTGCGCTTATCGCTGCAGGGGGAAGAGAGGGACAGATGCTGTCCTAGATCTGCGGGATTAAACTCCCAGCAGCAAAGCAGATTAGGGTATTACGCTGGCGCCTCTGAGGGGAAAGCCCACTGTCCTGAGCCCGTGCCCACCCAGGGCAGGGGGGACAGTGGTGATTCCCTCACTGTGCTCCCACAGGGTCCCTTGGTCAGGCCCACGGCGGAGCTGGGTGCTGGCTGGGGCAGGCTGGCATGGTGATGGGGTCCCCACGTGCCACTGGAGTTGTCTCCAGGCTGGGCTCCAGCTCTGGGATATGAGGAGCAGGAGCAGCTCTGGAGGCACTGGAGCTGCTGCTGGTTTTGCATCCCCTCGTGGGGTCCCCTCTGCCCCCAGTGCTCACTGGTGTGGCACATGGAGGGTGACTCTTGGGTGCCGCGTGGCTGGATCGCTCCCAAGCGTCCCCCGTGCCATCGGCCCGGCTCACCCCATTCTTGCCACCACCTGTGGTCGCTCCCCATGGCAGCGGGGTCCTGCGCTGGCAGTGCCCGTGGGGCTGTGGGTGCAAGAAGCGAGTGGTGGTTTTGCTCTCTGATGATTTACCGGAGCGCTTCCCACCCCAGCCCCCCATGGGTGCTCCCCCGGGGCTGGGGGGTAGGCTGGTCCGTGGGGGGTGGCTGAACACACCCGAGGTCAAGGTGGCCTGGGTGCAGCTCCAGTTTAGGTGTGGAGGGCACTGGGTGAGAGCGAAAGGAAGAGTTGATGGCAGGGAACCTCCATGGCTGCCTGCCTGGGCAAGGAGCCTGGAAATACAGCCCAAGAGTGGGGAACGTGGACTTCCCGGCCAGGCCACCACCAAGCACGGCAGGAACGGCTTACAGGGACGGCTGTGGGGCTTTTGGAGGGGGCGGTTAGCGCCTGCTCAGCCCTCGCTCGCTCTGAGGGCACTGTTGGAGCTCGGTGACGCTTGCCTGGGGCTCTGCGGGAGCGGGGCCAGCAGGGCGTGATGCGAGGGGCAGCGGGAAGTGCTGGAGGAATGACCTGTGGGACAGGGCCTGGGTGTCTCACTGCTTTTGTGCCTGCAGATGCCCAGGGCTCAGCCTGTACATCTCCCCAGTCATTCCCATCTACAATGCCGTTGTCTTCCTCTTCGTGCTGGCCAACTTCAGTATGGCCACCTTCATGGACCCAGGCATATTCCCGCGAGGTGAGTCCGGCTCTGCTTGGGAAGCGTCTCGGCTAGAGCTACTTCTTTTCACCATTCCTCTGAGATAAAGAGGATTACCTGATCCCAAAAGGCCTGCGGAAAGCCCTCCTTGCCCTGCCCGGGTGGGAATGGGTGGTGACATGCTATGGGGTACCTCTGGGTTCAGCAGCCAGCCTGTAGGACCAGGTGGCAGAAGCAGCATAAATCCTGGCACCCCGTATTGGGTACCTGGGGCTCAGGTGGGTGTCGTGGTTTCGGGGCAGGGCCTGGGAGAGGC
>VZTL01021955.1:45359-58531 GCA_013400535.1 Scopus umbretta
GGCCGCCGCTCGGCCCCTCCGCGGAGTCTCTGCCGGGGCACGGCCCGGGTCTCCGGATTTGCCTCCCGGCGGCAGCCGTGGGGCGCGCCGGGGCCGCCTCTGCCCGCCTGAGGACGGGCTTATCCCCGGTGTCGAGTTTGCCTGCGCCTTTGTTCGGGCGGGGAGGGGGCCGGTGTGCCCGGGGAGGGTCAAGTGCGCGGGTGGACCGGGCAGGTCCCCTTAATGGGGTAGCTCTGAGCTTAAAAACAACCCGACCGACCCGTCCGCCTGGAGTCGCAGCTAACGAGTGACGCCGAAACGCTTCCAGGGGAGGCACGACCCCGCTGCAGTCAGGCCCCGGGGCTCTGGGCTCAGCCGGCCGCTTTCTCTGCGGCTCCCATCGGCCGCACTGTCATTTAGCAACAGCTCAGCTGCTTCCCCCTGCGGCCCAGCGCCTTTTGTGCGAGGGGTCGGTTACCTTCTGCAGCACTGCCTTCGCCTGCGACGTGGGCACTCCTGTTCCTCCTCAGAGTGTTGTGGAAAAGAGACAGCTTGGAGTAAACGTGCAAAAGTTTGGGTGGTGCTCTGTCATGGGGCTTCTGGCGTCTGCGAGGCACAGGCAGGCTCACCTGCCTGGCAGAAGGGAAGCATGGCACCTCTGTTATGCCCCTGGGCTTTGAGTGAGGGAGCCTGGATGACAAAGCTTCCTCTGATTGTTAGAGGGGTGGGCCTCCTGGAGGTGCCTCTCTCTCTGGCAAGGGCTTGGTGCCTAGGCTCTTCCACGGAGCCTGTGATGATGGGGGTCACAGGGTGTTATCCGGGAGGCCTGGGCTGTCCTTCCCCCAGCGGGGAACCTGTGAAGGCTCCTGTCCTGGGGCTGTGGCACCCAGCCTTGCGCAGGCTTCTGCCCGGCCGCTGGTGGGCTGGAGGGGAGCATCTGGGTGCGTGTGCGCCTGGGTGTGTGGAGTGTCGTGGTAGTATCTAACTACAGCTGCCTGCAGTTCCACCTGATGTCCCCCCCGTGCTGTGCGGATGCTTTTGGACTCGGCTGTCCTGTTCTTGGTGTGGAATTGAGAACAGGCTCGTCCTTGACTTTCCAGGGAGCAGGGAAAGCTCAGCGCCTCCAGGACCCAGGTGTGCTGGGAATCCCATAGGCAGCGGTCGCAGCTTGTGTTTGAAGCTTCCATTTCTGTGCCTTGCTCTTCCTTTTCCGAGAATCTCTCCTGGATGTGTCGAGGTGGGGGTGAGCGGCTGGCTGGCAACTCACAGACTTATGTCTCCGGTGCCCGCAGCACGTGTTCATGTGCATGACAGATCTGCAGAGCCTGCTGGGGCTCCTGGTGGGGGAGTGGGGCGGCGTCCCCTGGGTCTGTGGGGAGCTGTGTGCTGGGATGAGCCTGAGCAGGGGAATCGCTAGTCTTCCCCCACAGTTACCTTGCCTGCTCCCAGCACTTTCTTGAGGCAGGTTCTCTTACTTGTCGGTGTTTACTTGTGCGCTTTAAAAAAAAAAAAAAAAAANCAGGTCTCTGCAGTGTGGTGGTTTTCCTCTGTCCCTGCATTGCTGACAGGGAGAAGCAGAACTGTGGAGCTGGTTGGGTCCATAAAAGGCAACAGGTGTTGCCTGGATGTGGTGACAAAACCCAAACCTGTTGGGTGATTCAGGCAGTTCCCCTGTGTGTGACACAGGGCTTGGCCGATGGAGGAGGTTGTCCTCTGGCACGGAGCGCAGGAATGCGTCTCGGTGCGAGGCTGTTGGAAAGGGGCTGGATTTATGGGCTCTCAACCAAAGTAATTGAGTTCCCAAAGGTGGCCACAACTCTTTCTTTGCCGCTTACCGTCTGAAAGGGCTGTTTGGGGGGAAAACTGTTTCTTGGAGCTGCTTCTTGTGCTGGAAACTCCCCGCAGCAGGCCAGTGAGTCTGTCCAGCTCCTGCCTGTCTTGTGCTGGTTGCTAATCTGCCTTCCTTCCCACCCAGGCAGGCTGCCGGTGTTGTGTTGCCTGCTGCTGCCGCTGGTTCAGCACAGGCATGCCTGTCCCTGTGCTTGCCCTGTCCAGTGACTGCTGCACGCAGGGGTGGACCTGTGGATTAATTTGCTCCGTCATGTTCCCGTGTGACCTCAGGCTGTTGAGTGGGCTTTGGCATGGCAGTGGGTGCCGTGTGATCCTCCTGCAGTACTGCTCCCTGTCCCCGTTTCCCTGTGGAAGAAGCGAGAATTTTCCCCACGGGTGATAACTGCTTCCTCTTTGTGGCCTGTATGAAAACCGCACGGCGTGGAGGGGTGAGATGAGGCGGCTGCTGGGTGTGGGGGCAGACCGGTGACTAAGGAGCACAAGCTGCCAGGCGTGGTGCCAGGATGGGTGAACCCTTAACCAGGGTGCCTGTCGCCTCTGCTTTCATCTGCTTTTTCCAGCCCAGAGCAGTGAGCAGCTGTGGGTCGGAGGTTAGTAGTGGGATGCCCAGCATGCATGGGCCTTGGACTGAGACTTGGGATGAACAGTTTCGGCTGCCCTGAAAGGCAGCCTCCATACCACCTTCCTCTGCCTTCAGGGAGATGGGCTTCCCTGCAAGGGGGCACTGACAGAGGAACCGTGGATGCCCAGGAGCTTGTTCCTGTGTCCCTAACCTTGTGCTGCAGGTCGATGGTGACTTAGCACTGCAGAGCTCTTGCCCACTGCAAAAATGCTTGTGCCAGTGTGGGCTTGGGGACCTGATCCAGGCTGAGCACTTTCCCCATAAGTTTAACAGTTTGTTGCCCAGATGTTTGTGCTGATGGGAGAGCAGAATTTGTTTTGTGAAACCCCGGCCCTGGCCTTTTGGTGTGGCAGAAGGTGGGGGTGGCTCTGGGACTGTAGGGGTGCTTCTGGGATGTCAGTAGGTGTACAGGCATCCTGGCTGGCTGCAAAGTGTAGTGAAACAGTCTTGGTGCAGTGCTTGTCCAGGCTAGGAGTGACTGGCTTTCCAGCACAAGCAGGGAAGGGTCTGGGCACGTCAGGGTAGGGGGGTGAGCCCTGGGAACAACTCTCCTATAGCCTGGCTGGGGTGGTGGTGCAGTCCTGGGAGCGCTTTCTGAACATCTGCAGCTCCAGGGTTGGCATGACGGCATCCCTTTTCGGACCGGCCCTGCGTGGGCTGGCTTTGGTGGCAGCAGCGTGCGAGGTTCATGTGTGCGAGGGCAGGAGCTGTTATCCTGCCTCCATCCCAGCCCCGACTGCTCCTTTTCCTCTGGGCGTTGGCCCCAATTACAGCGAACGCTGCTCAAAGTTCACCAGCTTCCTGCTGCCAGCCCCTCTTGGGCTCGAGGAACCTGGAAGCGGTGTGAGCCTTACCTGCCTCTGCCTCTTCCTTGAGAGCTGGCAGCGTGGAGGGGGGCTGCCTGTGCCGTGCAGGGGGTGGAAAGCAGCCTGGGCATGGGGGGGGCCGTGCAGCAAGAGGAGTTGCTCTCTCGTCACCCCACGAGGCTTTTGCAACTGCAGGAGCACCTCCTGGGTAGGAGAGCCATTACCTGGGGCGAGGGGGGTGGGCTTTCTCCCAGGAGCGAGGTGGCCCAGTGTCGGAGTTGGATAGCCTCAGAGCAGATGAATATGGAGAACCAATTCCCACCCTGGCCAGGAGAAGGAAGGTGTCTCACTGCCCTCAGCTGATGTGTTTTCCTCTTGCCCCCCCTCTTGCATGGTGCTTGGGCAGGTCTTTTCTGAGAAGGGACTCCTAGATCTGTCGGCTGCTTCCCCACTGGTGCTTCCAGCTCTTCTCCTGGCCCAGTCGGAAAGGGGAGATGGCAGTGCTGGGCAGCCTGCGTGTGTGGGTAGCTGCCATGGGTGGGAGGGAGTGTGTCGAACTGCAAAGACTAGTTTTTCCGACTGGGAAGGGTGGGTCACCGGTCGTGTTTGCATGCTGCTGGCAGGCCCCTTGCCCAGTGGAGTAACACATTGTTGTGAGCGTGTTGCTGCATGCCGCGCTGCTTGCCATGCCTGGCTCCAAGCAGGCTGACTTGCTCTGGGGGGAGAGAGGTGTCATCCCGCCTCGTGCTACCCAGGGTCTGATGGGGGAGGAGGGGGACAGCCTGGGGGTGCTTCTGGGAGAAGCCCTCTCTGATGTGGGGAGGCTGCCTGCTCCAGGCTGGCTTCGTAGCCCTCCTTCCTCTCTGCTTCTCTCTCTCCCCCCTCTCTGCTTTTCCTTGCAGGAGGGAGCTCCCAGGGCCCTGCAGCTCCCCTCCAGAGCACGCTGCTGTGGCAAATGGGGAAACCTGCTCTCCCTTGATATCTGCCCAGTGCCTTGTCTCCAGCAGCTGGCTTAGGTGGAAAACCACTTCCCTTCTATATTCTTCTTCCTTCAGTAGCGACAGGAGCCGCCCTGGGCAGGGCAGGCGGATGGGTCCAGGGAGCGAAGCTGAGGTGGCAGTTCTAAGCCATAAGGGGGGCTTGTGGCTTGGCCTCCAAGGGATGTCTTCGTCCTGCCTCCGGGAGCCTTGGGAACACCACAGAGTGTCAGGTGGCCCTGTTTGCCTGTGGCCGGTGGAGCTGCGTGGACAAGCAGACGAGGTGTGTGCGGGGAGGGCTGGAGAGTGGCAGTGCACACTCGCGTGCAGTCTTAGTGAGCAGATGTGCTGAAGTTACGATGTTGGTGCCTCCTCAGCTCTGCAGATAACAAGCCCATCTCTAGGGCATGGTGGGCGCAGCCATGTCCTCATGGCGTTGGAAAACAGTATTTTCCACCCTCTGCTTGTAGGATTCTCCCAGCCCTGGACAGGAATGTGATATCGCCATGGATGAGGAGCCCTTGCATGTGTTCCCTGGCAGCCGGACGCTTCCAGCAAGCTGGCTGGGCGTCTGGTCTCCTAGGTGGACCATGCTGACCTCCTGGCTGGCACAGCTGGCTGAAGCTGGGCTGGTGGTGGTGCCTGGGCCTGGTGTTCCAGGGCGTCTGCATGTGGGCTGGGGCCAGCGGGGAGTGGTCCTTGGCAGGACGTTGTGTTTAGAAGCTTATGGGAAAGGGAAGTCACAATGTCATCTCCTGTCTGACCAGGAAATGCAGGTTTCCGTCCCTTTAGCTCGCGCAGGAGCCTGGGAAGCTGTTTCTCAGCAAGCAGGGTGGGGGAGCAGTAGCCAGATGTGGCAGTCCTGCTGTCCCTCTTAGCATGGCCTAGTCTGCCATCTTGTTTGTCCCTTGTCGCTGTGTGTAAGCGCTGGCTTGTGCCAGCCCATGCATGCACCTTGCCCGGCCACGGGCTCTGCAGGGACTCGGAGAACCGTGGGGGGTCTTGCTGTTCCTGTGCCACAGCCCATCAGCAGGGCAGCAGCCCCCTTCCCCAGCTGTGATTCAGCTCCCCAGCTCTTGCCTGATGCTCCTCCGATGGCTTTGCTTCATTCATTCATTACTCTTGAAGTCGTCTCCGAGGGCAGACGCGCGTGTGCAGTTAGAGAGCAGGGCACCTGGTGAGGTCATGGTGAATGGAGCTGGGGTTTTCAGCCTGGCCCCTGGGTGATTCGTGCTGTGACTCAGCCTGCTGGCTGCCCTACCTGCTTGGGGAGTCTGGGCTGGCCAGGGCGAGGGGAGGGCGGAGGGGGGTCCCGCTTCTCCTGGGCGGCTCCCTTGGGCTGCCCCTGTAAGGGCGGCTTGGCTTAATCTTGGCAATTCCCTCCTTGCTGCTCCTGCACCAAACATTACTTCACCGCCTGATTGTTTGCTCTGCCTGGGGAAGGGAGAGGTGTGTGGCTTGTCTGGCAGAGGGAAGGGCACCCTGTCTGCCTCTGGGGTGTCCTGGTTTCCCCTGGGCAAGCGGGGCAGGGAGACCCTGCGTGGTGTTGCCGGGATGTGTGGGGGACCCTGGGCTCCTGCCCTTCTCCATATTCCTGGTTCCTTTGTGACTTGAATGTTCCTTGCAGGGAAGGTGAATAATGCAGGCTGGCCTCCTGGACTGGGTGCTCTCTGGACGAGCCCCGTGGTGCAGTTCCCATACTGCTGGCGGTGTGATTCCCACGAAGCTTCCAATCCCCTGTGCCTTTGTACACCAGTTGGAGCAGAGTAACTGGAGCTGAGCTGGGGCCGGGCCCTGGGGCCCAGCCTGGCTGCTGGTGTCAGGAGAGGAAACTATCTTGAGTGGCTTCCCTGGGCGGAGGGATGCAGGTCTGGCGAGGGCTCTGTGCCGGGGAAGGGGGTCCAGATCCATGTGTCTGGGTGCCAGGCTACTGCTGAGTTGTCTTGCTGCCCTGCATCCCAGGCTCTGCTGGCAGGGGCCGTTTGGAGCAGCAGCTAGATGCAGATGCTTGTGCCTGTGGCCTGATGGAGGGAGGCTTCCCTTAATCCTACTGGGAATGCTGGCCACTGGGCTGCAGCCTCTCTGCTTGAGGGCAGCCACCAGCAGATGTTAGCCCTTGAGGAGCTAAATCTGCCCCTGGGATGGAGTGCCAGAGCAGCTTTGCCCCATCTGCTGTGCCTTCATCCCTCTGCTCGGGCTTGGGGGGAGGCAGTTCCCATGGCGCTGCAGCCTTGGATTTAAGTGAGGGGGACTTTGTTCCCTGGGCTCTGCTAGCACAGCCCTTATCTCTGCAGGTGTTTGTTTTTGCTGCAGGAGAGAGGCAGCTGAATGGGAAAGTTCAGCCCGGTGGTGGGTGGGGGGAGAGACGGGGTGAAGGGCAGGGACGCTGGCGTGGCTGGAGCCTGGGGGACAGCACTGACCTTCAGCGCAGTACCGGGGTCCAGCTGAGCCCTGCGGGCACGGGGACATCTCGTGTCCCCCGTCAAGGTGGCTGCTGTTCCTCGGGCGCAGCAAAGAGCTGGGGAGCTGCCCTGCGATCCTGCCGGCTCACCTGCCGCTCCTCGGGCTGGGGTGGTGGAGCCAGGGGCTGCTCCGTTCCCCCCTGCGGGGCCTAGGAGCCGCCTGGGTGAAGCAGGAGCCCGCCGCTGCCGCCGGAGCGTGGCCTGCCCCGGGAATGCTCTGGCCGTGTTCCCAGAATCCGGTGCTGGGTGTTTGTTTGCTGCTGCGCCCCTGAGGTCTGGCGCTACTGTGACAGGAAGCGGGAACGCCGGGGGGAGGGAGGCCGGCAGGCTGGGGATGTGCCTGTGAAATCCCTTTGTCCCTACCCAGCGCTCAGCTGCAAATTCCCACAGAGAAGAGAGAGCTGCCTTTGTGCTGCTCAAGGGCTCCCAACATGTGAATCTCCTGGGCCGGGGGGCTGGTGCCTGTGTGGTGTGGAGGGGTGGCAGGGACCCCTGCCTTGCTCCTGTCCCCCGGGTGGGGGGACCATGCAGTGGTACCCAGCGGGAGTGGGGCTGTTGGCGTGTCCTAGGGCAGCTGGATGTTGCTGGCAGGAAGGCTCTGGCCCTGTAGCAATCCCGCTCGGGGACTGCGGGTGGACAGTGGCTGCCTGGAGCCGGGTGGCTTGGCTGCCTTCCTGCTGGGAGGGATGCTTGTCCTCTCCTCCCCAAGAGCACTAAGGGAAGCTCAGTCGCCCTTCCACTTACCGTGGTGCGAGCTGTTCCCTCCAGCCAGTGGAGCAGCCAGCGCTTCCCTGGCCGGTGCAGAGGGTCGGCAGCTCTCCTGGCCCGCCTGGAGGTCTCACTCTGGCCCAGCCAAGGAGGGAAGGAGCTCCCCCTGTGCCATCTCCCAGCTGTGCTCAGGAGAGGGGTGAGCGGTCCCCCTCACATGCTCGGGAGGACAGCTGCCCTGCAGCCGGATTGCTGGCATACCAGCAGAACAAGCCTTGCTTTCTGTGGTCGACCCCACACTGCTCCTTTCTCCTGCTGGCCCCGCTTGGCTGCCTCTCCCTCTTCATCCTGCTGGGGCGGCGAATAGCACTGATCTGGTGACCTCAGCTGGGCCAGGGACAGGTCCCTTCCCCGGGGGATTGCCTAATGTATTTCGGAACCACCAGCTGTGTCCAGACCCATCCTTCGGACCCGATCAGTATTGTGCATTCTTGGGCCCCCTGCCCTTGCTGGAGGGGGAAACACACAGCCTGCTTCCTCCCTCCAGCCAGCCCCACCCTCCCCCTTATCTCTCCCTCCTTATCGTCCTCTGCTGGCTGCTGGCCTGCTCCCTTATAAGGTGCTGTGCCGTGTCCCTGCTTGCATCTCCGCAGGTAACTCCCCTCTCCGGAGGGAGGCTTTCCCAACAGAGCTAGGAGCTACGTGGCCTTCGTCCCTGGCACTGGGGGCGGCAGGTGAGGTAGACCAGGTGGCAATCCTGCTGCTGGTCCAACCAGTCCGGCACAACGGGCGGAGGCGAGCAGCTCCCTTCCCGCTGCTACCGGAGGCGGCCACGCCTGGCGGTTCACCCACCCCGCTCTTGCTGGGGCTGGGTGCCTTGGGCACAGCTTCCCCCCCCACCCCGAGAAAGGCGGGGCTGGGCCAGGGCAGGTAGGTGCCCAAGGCGGCGTCCGACCCGCCTGCGGGAGGAGCAGCCCTTTCCTGCCCAGGGAGAACCGGCTGCCTGCCTGCCAGCCTGTCCAAAGTCCGTTGTGCCTGTGCTCTGTAACCTGTCTCTGGGGAGAGCCCTTCTCGGTGGGGCCAGGGGCTGAGAAAGCGGCTGAAGCCCTCGGCCGGAGATGGAAGAGCCTCTCCCCTAGAGTGGGGTCTGGCAGGGCTTGGGCAGAGCAGGCTGGTGAGTGCGAGCAAGGTGGCTTGCACAACCTGGAGGCGAGGATGCATCGGCCCAGGCAGGCGGGTCCCTCCCTGGTGTACCTGTCTGCAGTGGGAGCTGGCAGTGTGGGGTGTGGGCATGCTCCTGCCTCTGGGGAGGTGGGAGAGAAGCAGCCGTGGCCAAAACTGTCCGTCTCCCACGTGAGGATGTGGGAGCTACTGCCCACCATCAACTGTTCTGCTTCCCCTGTGGCCTGAGGGCTGTTGTGCTTTCCTGAACTGAACGCAGAAGCAGATGAGATGGGGATGCGCTTGGGCCTGTGGGCTCTCTGCCCAATACCCTGCTGGCTTGCTGTGCCTTGGGCAGGCTGAGGCCTAAGGACTGATGGGTGAGCCTGGACCCTGCATTCAGGAAGGTGGAAAAATGCCAAAGGTGTTGGCTCATTTATTTTTTAGCTAATTGAGGCTGACCAGAAGACTGTGGTGAATTAGCAGGGCTGTGAGCCTGTGCAGAGCAAGCAAGTGTAATGCACTGCAAGTGCTTGGACAATTGCAGGCTTGAATTATTGATGAGGTTTCTGTTTTTTCCTAAGTGTATCATGATAGGCAACTGGAACCGGGAGAGTTTGTTGCTTCTTCTTGCTCTTGAGGATTGGGGGGTCTGGTGCTGAGAGCTGTTGATGTTTGCTTTTGAAGGGTGGGCAGCCAGCTGGCCCTCCCCAGGGTCCCTCAAATTGATAGGGCAAGGCAAATTATTTGAGCAACGTTGCCATTTTTCTTGTCTAGTCAGTGCTGGGGACTGTTGGAGCAGGAGCGAAGCTCTTGGGCAGTGCATCCCTTCTTGTCATCCTGGTGGGTGGGTCTGGCCTGGGTGTTCCTGCTGTCCCTGCAGGGGCTCAGCCAGTCCAGGTGAGGTGCTGGGTCCCTCCTGGCTCAGATCACGGCTGGTGGTGACGAGCTGGAGGAGAAGGCTGGTTTGCTTCTGCATCACAGCAGTGGGGGGGGGGGTCTGGCCGTGGTGACAAACCTTGCCACTTGCTTAACAGGTGCCCAGGGGACACTAACAAGCAGTAAAGCTGCAGGAGGGGCTGGTATTTGGCAGTCAGAGCTGATAGGACTCTGTCGCCTCCTCCCCAGTGGCAGAGGGCTGTTGGGAGTAAGCACCTGGTGTGTCTCTTAGCAGGCAGCTAGGGCAGGGCTGATGTGGCAGAGGTGGCTTCTGGCTTTGTAGGTGCTTGGATTGAGCTTTGCCCAAAATCCTCCATGCTGAGGGAATGGCCTTAGCTCCAGGGATCCCAGGACCACTGGGTGATAGCTCTCTTGGGGCACGGAGCAGGCCTGGAGCAGGTCCTTTGAAAGACCTGAGCAGAGGGCTGTGTGCTGGAGATCCCCCACGCTGCAGTAGGTGCTGCCTGTCAAGCCTCCTGCCTGTGTCTTGTCTGCTGGATCTTGTCTGTTCTCCCTGGCCTGTGGTGTACAGTTCCTCATCTGCCGGCTCAGTCTGGGCCCTGGGCTTAACCTTTCCGTGGCTGACAGGGAAGCACTCCTTGTAGGGAGCCTTCAAGGCTTGAACTCCATCCTCTGGCAGAGGAGGGTGCAGGTGAACTCTAGGTGGATATGGCTGTGTTTTGGCCCTGGAAATTATTTTCCCAGGTGACAGACTTTTTTTCTGGGGGAAGGCAGTCCCCCCGAGAAGGAGGGGCAAGGTGCTTTTTGGAAAAACGTGCAGTGTCAAAGCTGCCCCCAGTGGAAGAGTTCTGAAGGGCTTGGTCAGGGTTTTAGGTTGTCTTTCTGGCTTCTACCAAGTCTTTAGTCCAGCTAGGAAGATTACAGTGGGTACCTGTGGAGGGAAGCTCTGTGCATGCAAATTGACTCGTGGCTGCTTCCCTGCCAGCAAGGGGGCTCTTCTCAAAAGGCACCATGTGTTGGGCATCTCTCTGGTGGACCTGCTCTGGCTTCAGGACCACTGGGCACAGCACAAGGTTGTGCTGGTGCCAGGAAGTTGGGAGATAAGGCCAGAAGGATTTGGATGTGGTGCTTTCTGGATAGCTGTGTTGGTCCCTGGGTGTCCCCTCTTGCTGGTAGCCACAGGGGAAGTGCTCTGGTGCTTCTTCTGCCCTGGGGCGTGTGTTGTCTTTAGGCTTTTTGTTTTGCCCTGTACTGAGCCAGCTGAAATATTTTTGGCTTGCTGGGGGTTTTTAAGTAATGGGTGTGTCAGCAAGTGCCTCTCTTATGATGAAAAGGCTTTCATGCAGCCGTCCTCAAAGATGGTCAGGGTCTGGCTTTGGAAAAATGCACTGTAGTTGTATCTTCAGAGGCTGGGGAGGAGGAGGGGGGAATGGGTGCAAAGCGATCCCTGGAATTTCACCCTTGCGGGATCCAGCATGCTTGGCTTCGAGCTGTCACAAGCAGCTTGCTGCTTGGTGTGATCAGGCTGTATGGCTGAGGTTCTCCTCTTCTCTCCCCTCCCTCCCTTGCTTTGAAGATGACCAGTGCCCCAAGCTGGCACTGGGAGGTGGTGAGGGGCTATGCTGTGCCCAGGAAGCCCCTGTCCCTGAAATGCTGGTGTGTGAGCCTCTGTGGGAGGGATTTGGGGCAGATTCTCCACAGCTGGGAGGCTATAAGGCTGAGTGGCTGTTCGGGGTTTGTGTGTTAGCCAGCTGTAAGGGAATGGCTGTGCTTCAGCCTGGGATGGCATGGGCATGTGTCTGTGGGGAGAGCTGGGGGTGGCGCTTGCTAACCTTCCTGGATCTGGCACTGCCTCTTGGTAATTATGTCTTTAATCCTGGATCGATGAAGACTAGGTGGCTGGAATGAGAGCAGAGGGAGATGGTGTGTCCTGATGGCAGAGGCCTCAGGAGGAGAGCTGGGAGAGCACCCTCGAGTGGTGGGTACCCTGTTTTGCTGGCACCTCTTGCCCGTGGTGGATCCATGCCTGCTGTTCAGGGCAGGAGTGACAACCATGCATGCAGGGCATGCTCCAGACACTCAGAGTTGCTACGCTGCTGCTTAATGTGGCTGATCCTGTGGAAGGACCCTCAAGTGGTCACTGTTGAGCATCGGCTGGTTAGTGTCCATGGGTCCACTGAGCCTGGGACCACAGCCCGGCCCCTCCTCTGGCTGCCCTGATGTGACAGGCTCCCTGAAAGCCCCTTGGCTGCCTCCTCTCCCTGAGGCTTTCTGCACTGACCTGGTGGCCCAAAGGGGAAGGGGGGGCCTGTGCGTGTCCCCTTACCTCCTCCTGGCTGGGCTGGAGGGGCATCTGTGAGCGCAAGGGGACAAGGAGAGCTGGCCAGGGAAGGACCTGTCCTGTTCCTTCCCCCTACTGTTGTGTTTACTCCCTGTGGAAGGGACGGGAAGGAAACAGCCTCACAGCTGCTCTGGCCCCTTATCTGGGGCCCTTAACAATGAAACTTTCAGGGCTGTTAGCTTCCATGTTTTTCAGGCCATGTTCCCAGGGGACATGCAGAGGTGGGGACCTGGGGCTGGGTGGGCACTCATGGGCGCTTGCTGCTCAGTACTGAGGCTGCTTGCAAGCAGATGAACCCATTCACAAGAGCAGGGGCTCAGCTAAATCTCTTCTTGAAGCAAGCATGCTGGCTCCATGCTCATGCACCCCAAAAATCTGCCTCTTCTGTGCAGAGGTGGTCGAGGGCAGTCTGGGGAGCTGTTACATAGCAGCATGGCTACTTGGGCAAGGTCATGCTGTGGAGGATCCCTTCTCTGTAGAGGGGTGTTCCTTTCTTTAAAAGGGCTTGGTGAAATACCACTCTGGAAACAAATTGCAACAAGCCAATGGGACTTCTGGCAGGGGGTTTGGATGTTCCGGTTGTGTAGGGTATCTGGGTGGTAGGACCATCCCCTGACCTGCTGGAGAAGTCTGGGTTGTGGCAAGGAGAGGGACCGGGTCAGTGGTCCAGGCTGCCTTTCCCCAGCAACTGGCTGCCTGCAGCAGCCTCCCTGCAGTAGAACTCCATGGAGCTGGGCCCTGCAGACCTGCTCCGTGCTTGTGTGGACTGACAGTGACCTTCAGTGAGTCCCAGAAGGCAGAGGATCTGCATCCCTGCTTGAAGTGGGTGGATGCCCACCAGAGATGGGGAATGTTTGACTCGGGTGAGAGCTGTGACGCATCAGCACTGTTCTGGGAGGCACCAAGCCTCTCCTTCAGAGGATCTCTGTTGCAAATCCATGCGGCAGGTGAGACCTCGGAGCAGCAAGGGTCAGAGCTGTGCCTGCATTTCCATACAAGGCTTGGGGAGTCAAGCTATCGAAAAAAGCCTTAGGGCATACCTGTTGCAAGGTGGAAGGAGTGGAAAGCTGCATGCATGAGCCAGGAATCATGTCTGGGAGCCTCTGAAAGCCTGCTTGGGCTCCTGAGCTGAGAGTGGTGGGCTACATTCCTCCTGGGGTGTGGACTGTCAGGCAAGCATCCCAGCCCACACTGGGCTGGGGCAGGGTGCTGGGAGCTGGAGCAGCTGTGTGGGTGCCACGGCTTTATCTCTTGCTGGGCACCACATGGGCATGAGTAGAAGAACTGGATTTTTTATTGATGAAGGCATGTTAAAGGGTGGTGGTGACCAGATGTTCAAATGCGCTGCAGGCAGCCTCCAAAGCA
>VZTL01021955.1:58591-82620 GCA_013400535.1 Scopus umbretta
GCTTCGTGGGGCTCAGTCATGGTGGTGCCACAGTGTCTGATAAGCACCAGGGCTGCCTTTGTCCGAGGGAAGCTTTGCAGGGACAGCCACAGGGAGGAATGGACTTGTTGGGAGTGGGGGAGGCATTTCAGGAAGGTCTGGATACGCTTGAGATAGTGTGGGAAATTAATAAACCAAAAGGGCCTTCTCTGAGCTCCTCTGAACCAGCATCTGCTGCAGGCTGGGACTGAAGGGGCAGGGCTGCCAGGGAGTGTGGGGCTGCGGGAGGCATATGGGACAGGGTCTGCAGAGGGGCCCATGCTCTAGGTCCCAGGTTGCCGTTACAGCTACACCGGGGCAGTGGCACTAGGGGAGTGGGCAGAGCCGATGCTGGAGACCGTGGGAAAGCAGTTTCTGTGCCGGCTGCCTGGCCTGAACGAGTCTCCACACGCCTGCCATGACTGCACAAGTTTGGGAAAACCTCTGGCAGGCTTGCTGGGACTCGGTTGGGCTGCGCAGGGGGCGGAGGGCTGAGCCCTTGCCACTCCTCTCTGCCTGTGCCATTCCCCTGTTGGTGGGGAACAGTCAGAGGTGCTGGGGTCTCCAGGGAGCTGGGGGGCTGCTGTGGGAACGGTGCCGTGTTTGCTACCCCACCACCCCTCTCCAGACACCGCTCCATCCCTCAGAGAAGAGGGAGTAGGAGAGAGGAGCCCGTTTCCCCAGTCTGTTGCCTGCCCTACCTTCTATTTTGAGTTCACTCGTGTGATTTTTTTTTTTTTTTGACCTCTTCTCCTGCTGTCCCTGCAGCTCTCTTCCCTCCTGCTTCCTCACTGTGGTGGCTGGGCTATTTCTCCCATGACTCTCTGCATCTAGACCTGGCTGTCCCGTGCCTTTGCCAATCAAACCCGAACTTCCTCCTCTAACAGGTCTGTATGGAAGAATATTATCTTTCTCTATCAAAATATGTTGACTGTGGTACGCTCATTCACTGTTCTCCTTCGGGAGGGGATGTTGAAGGGGTCCAAGCAAATGCCTGTCCCTAGATCTGTGGGCTGAGGACCTCCTGGGGTGGCTGCAGCCTTGAGCCTGTCCCACTTCATGCACTTTCCTGGGTAGGAAGGAGCTGTGGAGCTGGAGCTGTCTCCCCACCTCTTATTATTCTGGGGAGGAGGGAGCAGATAAGTGACACAACCCTTTCCCTCAGACCATCCCCAGAGGAAATAATGGGATGTGGGTCATGTCTAATTCTGCAGGAGAGTGTCCTCTGTTCTGCCCCATGGACATGCCCTCCGCTCCTGCCACTGACTGCAGGCAGTTTTTCCTTGTAGGGGGAGCTTTCCTGCAGCCTGAGGAGGGCCCTTGTGGTGAGAGGGAGCCTCCTCAGCACGCAGCAGCCCTTCTGAACCTGGCTCAATCCCAACTGTTTGGTGTGATGGGGGAGGACTTTCTGCCCCCAAAGTGCCACTTCTCCAAGCTTAAGTTCTGGGGCGAGGAGCATCTGAGTCACGCCTGGGGCTGTGCTCTGAGACCCTCTTGACACCTCTCTGTTGGTGGGTGGGAATGGGTGTTAATGCCATAAGATAATTTTTTTCTTGTTCTGAGAATCTGTCTTAATGAAATCTGTCTCTTCTGACCGCTCTTCTCTCTTCCTTTCTTCCCCCAAATCACGTGCAGTGAAGAGGGGGGCTCCTGCCCTTCTGGGTCACTTTTCTTCCCCTCACCTTGACACCAAGCCGCCTCTGTGCCTCCCTGTGCCCTCTGCCCCCACCCTGCCCGTCCTGGGCACCCATCACCCATGGACGACTCGGAAGTGGAGTCGACCGCCAGCATCCTTGCCTCTGTGAAGGAGCAGGAGGCACAGTTCGAGAAGCTGACCCGGGCGCTCGAGGAGGAGCGGCGCCATGTCTCAGCCCAACTGGAACGAGTCCGGGTCTCCCCACAGGACGCCGGCCCGGGCTTGGCCAACGGCACACTCACCCGGCGGCACCAGGTAAAAAACCCCCTCAGCAGAGGTGGGTGCGGAGGCTCCCGGAGCCCCCATCTGTGTCAGTCCTGCCTCAGTGGGGGCAGTCCTGGGCCTGGCTCCTTTCCTTCGGCCCTCCTTGGGTATGTGAGGTGGAGGAGGGCTAGGCTGGTCTTGTAACACTAGTGGTACTGTATGTGTGCTGGGGCTGAAGGTGATCTGGGGATGTGCAAACCTACCTTGGCAGCCAGAGTCTTCTGGGGAGAAGGAGCCAGCCTGGAGGGTCTTGCCACCAGGTCAGCTCTGGTTTGGTTTTGTGAAGGTTGGAGGCTGTCTGTATGGGCATCTTTGTTCCCTGTCGCGCTCAGCTTCTTGGAAGGTGGCTGAACTGCAGGGGTTTGGTATATAGCTGTGGAGGGATTGTGTGCGTCTCCTTGTGTGACAATGGGCAAGTCCCTGGAGTCTTGGACTATCCCCCAAATAGCCAAACCAGGTCTGGGAGAGATCCGTTTTCTCTAAAGGGCTGGAAATGTGGTTTTCATCTGCCTTGGCTTGAGGTCTCTCCTCCTGTTCTTGCTTTCCCAGGCTCTGTTTTGGGGAGGGGTGCTCGGAGGGCTGGTGTGCGGTGGTGTGCCTTTCTGGCAGGTGGAAAGGCAGGTGCCTTTCTGGCTGTGGAAGGTGGTGGTGCTAGGAGAGACTTGCGGGTCAGGGAGAGGAAGGGGTAGACGGAAAAGGAGTGCAAGAGAGTCAAACGGTAGCACTCTGCAATCAGCTGCTGAGCATCTGGACTGTTCCCTCGCAATCCTGGGGAGCCTCTGGGATGTAGCTTGTGGCTCCTGCATCAGAAGGAATGGAAGGTCTCCAGGGCTGTGCTGGGGAGCAGAGAAAGGTCTTTGCCTTTCCATCAGGAGCGTGTGGGCACTGTGGGAGAGCTGGGATGTCTGGAGGGGGGCTGAATTGTGTGTCTTCCACCTCTTCCCCAGGCTGGAATGGGGGGTGGCTTGCTGCATGTCGCACAGACCCCTAAGGAGTGTGCTCTTTTCCTGGGAGTGACATGTGGGGTGTGCATTGGGTGTCTCTGTCAGGTGCAGGAGATGGCATGCTCAGGGCCTGGCAGGGAAGGGGGGGTGGATATATGGGATCCCAGCAGTAGGAGATCAGTCTGCTAACAGGCCTGCTGTGGTGCTGTGCATTTCAGAACGGCCGTTTCTTGGGTGATGCTGACCTGGAAAGGCAGAAATATACTGATCTGAAACTCAACGGGCCACAGGTAAGGAGAGCTGAGCCCTCTGGCTGTGGGCAGCCTGCTTGCTGGGTGGGGGGTGCAAGGGCAGGGCTCCAGTGCCCCCACCCTAGCTGGGAGATGGGGGGGGGACTTGTGTTTCCAGTGTGGCTGTCCTGGCTTGAAGGGCCTTTCAGTGTGGGGTTGTTGGTATCCCCTCCCATGCAAGAGGATACCGGGGCTCCCCGAGAGGTGAGATCTCTTGGCCGGCTAACTCCAGGGAGGCCCATGTTGGCAGCGGGGGGACTGACTGCCTGTCCCTTGCTCCCCTCAGGACCACAGCCACCTCTTGTACAGCACAATCCCCAGGATGCAGGACCCGGGCCAGATTGTGGAGGAGACATACACCATGGAGGAGGACCCAGAAGGGGCTATGTCGGTGGTGTCTGTGGAGACATCAGATGACGGGACGACCCGGCGTACAGAGACTACGGTACAGGCCTGGGGAGAACATGGAGGGACAGGGCTTTAGCCAGGGACCCTGCTGGCTGGGGTGCTACAGCTGTGATGTCTGCCAGCTTGCCGTGCTGTAAGCTGACATGGGGTGTGAAATCTGTCTGGAGTAAGGTGCTGGGCTGGAAGGGGGAATCTGGGGATGCAAGGGGTGTGGTGGCTTTCCTGATGGGGATGTCTCCTGCATCTGTCCCTCCAGGTGAAGAAAGTGGTAAAGACTGTGACCACCCGGACGGTGCAGCAGGTGCCGGTGGGGCCTGATGGGTTACCTTTGGAAACCTCCCCTGTCACCAGCAACTACGTCCAGACCATGGACAGGAACTTCCGCAAGAACAGCAATGGGGGCCCTGGCAGCTACCTGAGCCAGCCAGGCACAGCCACCCTCCCTCGTAACTACCACTACCCTGATGGCTACAGCCGCCCCTATGAGGATGGCTACCCGGGCAGCGATCACAGCTATGGCAGCCTGTCCCGTGTCACCCGCATTGATGAGCGCTACCGTCCCTCCATGGACACCTACCGGGCCCCCAGCCGTCAGGACATCTATGGCCCCCAGCCTCAAGTGCGTGTCGGGGGCAGCAACATGGACCTCAACCACTTCCACCCTGAACCATATGGCCTGGAGGATGACCAGCGCAGCATGGGTTTTGAAGATGTGGACTACGGGCTTATGTCTGACTACGGCACGGCCAGGCGGGCAGGGACCCCATCTGATCCTCGGCGGCGGCTCAGGTACGCAGCAGGAGGTGCTGGGGCAGGGGATGCTATGGGGTCCCTTTAACTTCACCCTCTTT
Source organism: Scopus umbretta (assembly GCA_013400535.1). Lineage (NCBI taxonomy): Eukaryota > Metazoa > Chordata > Aves > Pelecaniformes > Scopidae > Scopus > Scopus umbretta. The sequence goes on from VZTL01021955.1 coordinate 63,063, forward strand.
GGAGGAAGGAAGATTGCAGAGACAATACTGTGAACTGAGTTACATGTGGCTCATGCAGGAGAAAACTTGCATCCGCTTCTAATTGTCTGCTTAATTGGTGGTTAAAACTCAGTGCTAATTGAGCTGGTCGTCCTGCAGCAAGGAGTTCCACTGGGTGGTTGGATGTAGCTCCCGGCCCTTCCCTCTCTGTGCCACCCATTCTGCTAGTGGGATGGCAGGCTCATCTGCACCCCAGCCTGGCTTATCCTGCTGGGAACTGTGCCTGATGCACGGTGTGCGGCACAGCCCTGCGTCAGAAGTAGCAGCAGCCTTGTGATTGCGCTCTCGCGGAGACGAGAGCAGCCCCAGGGAGCAGTGCTGAGGCCAGGTCTGGGGTGAGTGAGGCTCAACCCCGCAGTGCCCCGGGGGAGCGTTCCTGCAGCATGGCCCTCCTGCAGGGCAGGGCAGGAGAAGCTGCTCAACCTGTTTGGCAGTAGCAACTTCTCCCCCTCGTCTGTCCTCTGTCCGTGGGTGATCAGTGGCTCCTCCAGCCTGACTGAGCAACTGCCCCACCAGGCTGCGGCTGCCCTTGGGCAGCCAGAGCAGGGTCTTGGTGGTCCTTTAACTGCCCTGCCAGGCATGCAGCCAGGCATCCTGGGATGTTACATGCCCGAGGCCATGACTCCTGTAGACTGGTGTCTCCTGCCAGCTGTGTCTCTTGCACAAACACTGCTGCTGCCTTGGCCTGCTCTGCTTGATGCCTGGGCTGTCAGGCAGGGTTTGGGGAGGTGCTGGAGGAGGGCTCAGAGGGTGGTGAGGTAGGAATGGAGTGACGGCTGAGCCTGGATCCCAGAGATGGGGAGTGGGCTGTGTCAGTAGGCTAGGATTGGATGTACATCCCCCGAGTGCCCCTGGGACCAGGGGGGACAGGTAAGGCTGTGCACAGGCTGCTTAAGCTCTTAGGGCATAAACCAGAGGCAGGAGGGAGAGACCCGAGGGAAAGGAGGCTCTTGCCAGCCCCTGCCAGAGATCCGCCTATCTCAAGGCACGTACTGTAAATCCACAGTGGCTCCTGGCTGCTGAAGAGCCTGAAGGAGGAGCTTTGTCCTTTTGGCTTGTGCCAGCACAAGTGTTTCTGTTGCTGTGCTGAACCAGTCAGGGCAGTTGTTTGCCCAGATTGTTTTCCCCAGCCTGCCTTGCCTTGTGAAGCTTGTGCTGGCTAGAGGAGGGCAGGCAAGGCTGCTGCCCCCGCTGCCCGCACTGACTCAGCTGGCCTGTGAGGAGCCAGCATTAGCAGTTTTGAGCACGTGGCTGTCATGGCTAGCCCCTCAGTGAGCAGCTTAGGCAGAAGGAGTTAAGCAGGCATGCCTGACCCGTGGCTGCTTTGCTCCAGCCGAAACAGAAGGTTCTGGCTTGCAAACCTTCCCTGGGTTTGTGCCTTGCCCAGCATCTGGGGGCAGGAACCCTCCCTGGCTGGCCTGGTCTGAACTGTTTGGCCTTTGAGACCACAAGTCCTCTGTGCTGGGCTGGATGGTGCCCATGTTCCTCCTGTCCCTCCAGATCCTGGAGGACAGGAGTTACAGGAGCCAGGTGCAGGAGCTGCAGCCGGTTGGGAGACTGGGGTCTTGAATCGCAACAGAGGGAGAAGGTCCCACTTCCAAGCATGGCCAAAGGAGCAACCCTGGTAGAGATGTCACCTTGTCCTGCAGGGATGGTGCAGGGTATGGAAGGTGGGTTGGTGTAGCCCCTGAGCAGGCTCTCCCTCCCCAGGCAGACTGATAAAGATTGCAGCAATCTATGGAATCCAGGTGCTGCTGAGCTTGGCTTGTCCCCTGCCTTCTCAGTTACTACCTGCACTCAGCTGCCCAGCTTGCAGGAGTGGGAACAGGCGGGATCAGCATCCCCCCTGCCTCAGATGTTTGTCTTGAGCGGGGGCCTGGCTGTTAATGACTTCCTTCAGGGAGGCAGATTGCCAGGCATGCGGGAGACAGAGTGTATTGAGCTGAGACACTCAGCGTGTGCTGGCTGCCACTGGCTGCAAGGTGCATGGGTCCTCTCTCCTGTGGCTCTTCTCTGAGCTCCCTCTCTGCAGGGCAAGAGGGAAGGGGGGTTCAGCAGCAGCACAGGGTGTGATCCCCACTCTCTGCCAGCCCCATCTTACCTGGAGGGGCAAGGGGGATCCAGTGCTGAATGACCCTTGCAGCTGGGCAGGAGCTCTCTTTTGGGGCACGTGAGTCTTGGTGTGGGAGCAAGGTCAGCTGCTGGCTGTGTTGACAAGCATCGGGTGGCTTGTTTGCAGTGCTAGCACTCAGCTGCATCTTGCTCCTGCCCTGTCCTGCTGCGGGGATGGTGTTTGTGGTACACCGAGTGCCGTGTGCCACAGCAGTGGGGAGTGACTCCCCGGAGCAGCCGGATTCCTCTGCATCTCTTGGTAGCCAGGCCGTGTGGCAAGCAGCACAATTCCCCCCTGGGACCTGCTGAAAGCCAACCTCAAAGCCCACTGCCACCATCTGTGATGGCACCATGCAGGCAGCTGTGCAGCAGCACCTGAGGGGAACATGGCTGTGAAAGCAGCTGCCACTCGGAGCTGTGGTTTTGGTGAGTCCCATACCAGAGGCTGCAGGGGAAGTGGCAGTGTAAGGAGCAGAACTTGCTACTGTCCTTTGTTGCTGCTCAGGGGCAGGGGGCTGCCGGCGCCTGACTTGGGAGCTCAGCGGCTGAGTAGTCCTCAGGGCAGATGTGAGCTAGAGGATGCCACCTCCTCTGGGACCTTGGTTGTGCATCCCCAGTGCCCTGGCACAGCAGGAGTCAGGCCCCTCTCTAAGTGCCACGTCCCTTCCCATCCCCTTCTGTTGGAAATGGCTGTGGATTCCTCTGCCTGGGTGGCAGGAGGATCGTATTGCTAGTGACTACAAAAATAGGGTGAGCGTGCAGGATTTCATGTGGTGTATGTTCTGGGGGCGTTAGACATCACCTTGGCCCATGGGGGATTAGTTGTGCTTTCTTGCAGCTTCCATGTGCTTGTTGGGGCTCGTTCCCAGTGCCACTAGGTCTGTGGATGAACTGTTCCTCAGGGGAGTGGGACCACAGCTCTTCCTTATGCCTGAGCTGGGAACAATGAGGCTGGTCCCTGGAGTGCAGGTGTTTCCTGATGCCTGGCTAAGCCTGTCTCCTGGGCAGCAGTGCAACTTGTGTATATTGCTGGGCATCTGCAGGCAAAAGTTTGAGCCCCATTCTGGGTAAAAATCTTTGTTCTAGCCACGATGCTCTGAAGTAATGGCAGTGGCTTGGTCTGGCAGCAGCTTGCGTGTCCTGGGCTGCTGCGGGGCAGCTGGGGTGACAGGGTGCACTGTTGGATATAGCCAGTGGTGCAGCAGAGAACTGGATGGCCTGAAACTGGACTCTGGGTGCTCGCTATGCCCACACCAGTGCTGGTGTAGCAGGCCTGGGGAACTCGTGGGTGATTTGCTCTCACAGCAATCTGTTGTGGTGTGAACTTGCCCTCTAGTGGCTGCAGGCCCAAATGGGTTGGGGCTTTTTTTCTGCCTCTGGAGCTGGCTTCTGCATCCGTGGAGGTTATGCAGAGACCAGGGTTTAGCCTCTTTATCTTTAACCCAAAGATAAACTGAGTGTGTGTGTGGGAAGGGACTGGAATAGCCGTTGAGGCTGCCTTCTGGGAAGCAACCACCCGCTTCCTGAGCAGGCCTGGGGATGCATGGCGGGGGGTGGCCTCCTGCAGCTACGGACTTTGGCTGCACCCTGCATGGAGAGCAGGAAGGTGCCCTGACACTACTCTGCTGCCTGGCTCCCAGCCCTTGATGGGAGTCTGCCTGGTGCACTCTAGCAAGGTAGTGGTGACTGGACACTGTGTGCGCTTCAGCCCATCTTCTGGTGGGTTGGAGGGGGCACAGCATCCCCCCAGATCTAGGGCTTGTGCTGATGCCTGCTGCCTTCTCTCCTAGGAGTTACGAAGACATGCTGGTGGACGAAGTGGCCCCTGATCGGTACTACTGGGCCCCCCTGGCTCAGCATGAGCGGGGTAGCTTGGCTAGTCTGGACAGCCTGCGGAAGGGAGGTCCAGCCCCGGGTAACTGGCGCCAGCCAGAACTACCGGAGGTAATAGCCATGCTGAGCTTCCGTCTGGATGCTGTCAAGTCCAATGCGGCCGCCTACCTGCAGCACCTCTGCTACCGTAACGATAAGGTGAAGACAGAGGTGCGCAAGCTGAAGGGCATTCCCGTGCTGGTGGGATTGCTAGACCACCCCAAGAAAGAGGTGCACTATGGTGCTTGTGGAGCCCTTAAGAACATTTCCTTTGGCAAGGACCAAGACAATAAGATTGCCATCAAGAACTGCGATGGGGTACCTGCTCTGGTGCGCCTGTTGCGGAAGGCCCATGACATGGACCTCACAGAGGTCATTACAGGTAATGGCTCCAGGGAAGAGAAGAGGGGCTAATCTGTTGGGTGAGGGATGCACACTGCAGCTTTTTAAGCCCACGTGGTCTGATTGATCACCTCCTGCTTGTCGCATTGCAGGAACACTATGGAACCTGTCCTCACACGACTCCATCAAGATGGCTATTGTGGATCATGCACTACATGCCCTGACCGATGAGGTTGTCATTCCCCGCTCAGGCTGGGAGCGGGAACCCAATGAGGACTCGAAACCCCGCCATATTGAGTGGGAGTCAGTGCTCACCAACACCGCTGGTTGCCTTAGGTATGGGAGGGGAGCTACCACCTGCTGGCAGAGAGCTGGTGTGGGCTGGGGTTCCTGTAATGCTCCTTCCTGGCTGTTCCAGCTAGCTTTCTGGGACTGCCAAAGGATGTCTGCAGAGGAGCTGCTCTCCTAGGACAGCTACTGGTGATGCAGTCCTTGATTTTGGAGGTGTTTCTCTCAGTGGAGGGGAGTTAAGGAGTCTTTCTCTGATTTGAACTCTGCTGGGTGTGGGCTGTTCCTCACCTGCCATCAGCTGTCTCTTCAATGATGGTTCTCTCCTGCCTGCCAGGAATGTGAGCTCAGAGCGGAGCGAGGCCCGTCGGAAACTGCGGGAGTGTGATGGGCTGGTGGATGCCCTGATCTACGTTGTCCAGTCTGAGATTGGCCAGAAGGACTCAGACAGCAAGGTACCACAGTGGGGGGGTTGTCAGGGCACATGTAGAGCTCTGCCTTTGTCAGCCAGCTCTAGTAGTGCTCTGCTGATCATGGTGACTGAAGCTGGGTTTATCCCAAGATGGATGGAGAATGGATGGGGGGAATCTTCACCAGGGAGGGATTTAGTCTGATAGGACTAGCTTGGAAAAACCCGGTCCAGGCTCATGCCTTTCCATGGTCTCTGCTTGCAAAGAGAAAGCCTGTGTGGGGTGTGACTTGGGTTCTGTTCGACCAGGAGGTGTCTGGCACTCAGCCTGCAGTTTGCAGTAGGAGTGTTGGCCCCCCAAGAGGGATCTAGTGGTGTCATTCATCCCCACACTGGTATCCCCGGCTTAGGGTTCCCTGATCTGCCTTGACAGAGCGTTGGCTTGAATTCTCCTTGATACTTTTCCTTGATACTTTCATTGGACCTTTTGTGCTTATGGCAGAGATTTTTGTCCCAGCAGAGTGTGAACTCATGCCAGCAGAGCTGTCCATGCCTGCTTTGGGATGGGGGGTATGCTCCAGCTCCATTTGAGATGGAGCTGCATATGCCTTGGTCCCAGTTCAGTCCCCCTTGGCCTGGCTCTGGATTGCAAGCTGTGATGGGGCTCTCACTCAGAGACCTGGGATGGGTGTGTGCTGCTCCAAGTCAAGCTATCTGGCTTTTTCTCTAGCTGGTGGAGAACTGTGTGTGCCTGCTGAGAAACTTGTCCTACCAAGTCCACCGTGAGATTCCCCATGCTGAGCGCTACCAGGAGACACCTCTGGCCCCTGCCAACAACTCTGGGCCCCATGCTGCAAGCTGCTTTGGTGCCAAGAAGGGCAAAGGTTTGTTGGGTGGCAGTAGCATGGAGGGAGGTGGGATAAAGACAGATCTACCACCGTGGAGCTTGAGGGTGGTCTGGGGTCTCTGTGCTCCTACTCTGGCATCTCTTGTGTGAAGGCTAAACTGCAGCTTTCTCTGGAGATGCAGTGGGCCACGCCTCCCCTGGCTTTGGGGGCTACTGCTTGGCTTACCCAAAGCATTTGACAAGCTAATGGTGGGTTTCTGTGGTGGTGGGATGGTGATGGATAGATGTCTACTAACTCCACACCTTCCCTTTTCTCCTGTGTTGTCCCTTCCCCTTCCCTTTGCTTTCTTGCCAAATGATCTGCCCCATGATGCTGTCGACACTTCTCTCCTCCTGCCTCCCCTCTCTCCTGTCCTTCTCTCCGCTTCGCCAATAGACGAATGGTTCTCCAGAGGTGAGTGCGCTCTTGGTTTTAATTTTTCCAGGGTTTGACTGGGTGCTTTCTCTAGCCCGCTTTGTTTCCCCCGTTCCAGCTGGGCACGTACTGCCTGCAGTGTGGCTAATGCCCTTAACGTCTCCTCCTGGGACATGCTGGTAGCTTAGCTTCAGTTCACCTCTAGGCCTGTTCTTGTAGCAAGTGGCAAAGGGCTGTTGGGCTGAGATGGGTGGGGTGAGGAGGTGTCTTATGCCTCTCTGTTTGCCCTTTGAAGGTAAAAAGCTCCCAGAAGACCCTGGTGCCGATACAGTGGATTTTCCCAAAAGAACAACTCCAGCCAAAGGTACGTTCCTTGGTGTGTGTGTGTGCAGGGCTGCTTCTCCACAAGCAGTCCAGGGATGGAGTGAGTGGAGTTGATTTCCCATTGAAGTGAGCCCCTCAAATGGGCAGAGGTTTGGTTTGGAGGAGGTATGTTTCTGGTTGCCCAGCTGCCTGTTAAAGTACTAGCTCTGCCACAGACAATTGTGAGGATGCTTGTGGTGTTTGGAGGTCAGCGCTGCCTCAGGACAGGCTTCCTGCGGCTGCAGAGGGAACTGTTGCCCTAGGGACTGAGGGACAGCATGGTGACACCACCCTAGGAAGGGTAGCCCTCTATGGTTTCAGACTTCTCGGCACAATTGCCCTCTTGGCTGCTCTTCTCTCTTGGGCATGAAGAACAGTCAGGCTTTAAAACCAAAAAACCCTTCCTTAAAGCATTTTCCAGCATAAGCATGAAGAAGAATCATTCCAAGAAGCCTCTGGGGACAAGAGTCTTGCTGCCTAGAGGGCTGTGAATCACAGCCCCTCTCCAGCTGGTCAGGCAGTGGCCATGCACAGGGCTTGAGTTCAGTTCCTTCTGCCCCAAAACACCCTGTGGTTCCTGGGAGGACCCTGGTGCTCCCAGGGGTATGAAGAGTCAAGCTAGAAGAATCACAGGGAAACTTAGGACAGACCTGACTTTGTGAGCAACTCAAATATGCAGTGGTGGCTCCTCAGGCTGACCTGGGCTGTGGGAAGAGTCAGCACCCATCTCTGGTGGAAGCCTGAAAAGCCACCTGCTCTGTCTTTGGGGACTGGGGATGTCCCTCACTGCAACTGAGGACAGAGAGCAAGATGGAAAACCTGGCCTTGCAACTGTAAACTGCAATCTCGCTACTGCTTTAGAAGTCACTTTTGGGCATACGTTTCCATGGAAAAGAGTTAATACTTGAAGGCCTGATCCCTGCCCGCTTGCTAGGGTAGTGGAGAGCTGGAGAACCTGGTGCCTTTAGTCTCTGAGGATGAGTTGAACCCAAGCTTCTTCAGCATGGTGTTGGTGGCCACTTGCTCAGGGTGTTTCCCTTTTCTCCTCCTGAGAGTGTGGGCTGAGCCTTTTGCTACCAGAGCACCCGGCTGCCAAGTGTGCTGCCCCACCATGTGCCCTTGCTGGGTTGGGTACTTCTCAGCCAGGTGTTATACTGAAATTGAGGTCTCCTTGCTGATAGCAGTGGTGCATTGGGAACTGTGGGAAGCAGCCACGGCATCCTTGATCAGGGCTGGTGCTGGGGGCTGGGGTTTCTGATCCTGTGGGGCAGCCTGGCCCACTTTGTACCAAGGATCCAGCCTTCCAGGGAGCAGTGAGCCTGAGTAAAAGCTTCCAGCCTTATCTGCCTAGCAGTGCTCCTTTGAATGAGTCAGATGCTAGCAGAGCCCTTGAGTAAGTCCTTCTTACCTGTGTTCTTCTGGCAGGCTATGAGCTCCTCTTCCAGCCAGAAGTAGTCCGGATATACATCTCCCTCCTAAAGGAAAGCAAGACTCCAGCCATCCTAGAGGCTTCAGCAGGAGCCATTCAGAACTTGTGTGCTGGCAGTTGGACGGTGAGTGCCTTGTGGAGCTGGCCATGTCCATGTTCATTTGTGGTGCAGGGTAGGGGGCCTTGGGAAGTGGGGAGCGTCACCTTTGGGGTACCAGCAGAGCTGTAGATGGCCAAGGCTCTGCTGTTTCGGGCTGTTCACTTTGTGCATGGCTCACTGCCCAAGAAGATACTGCTCAGCAGCACAGCTCAGGTGTGGACCACGTTCTGTGCTGCTAAGGGCTCTGTGCTGTTAAGAGCTCTGTGCTCCCTCCCAGCTGTATCTTCCCAAGGGTTGCTTGTCGGCGTCCCTGCTTGCAGCCAGCTTCCTGCCATTCCTTCCCTTCTGTAGGCTGGGGGCAGGGGATGAAGGTTTGGGGCTCCTCTGCAGCCCCTTGACCTGCATTCTTGTGGAAAGACCATCTGGGAAATGTTGCTTGACTGGCCTGCAGGGGAGCTTTGGGACAGAAATGGGACCTTTGCAGCCTGTCTCACTGTGGGTGGAGCCAGGACCCTCAGTTCCCAAGATGAGGGTGGGTGGCAAGGCTCCCAGTGGTGTCCCCAGCCCCAGGAAGGGGGAGAGGCTGTGCCTGTCCAGGTTACAACATGGTGCTTTACCTCCCCCCTGCAGTATGGCCGGTACATCCGCTCAGCACTGCGGCAGGAGAAGGGACTCTCTGCCATTGCTGACCTCCTGACCCACGACAGTGAGCGAGTGGTGAAAGCAGCGTCCGGAGCACTGCGCAACCTGGCTGTCGACTTGCGTAACAAAGAGCTGATAGGTGAGGGCTGCAGAGGAGAGGACGTCACGCTCTCTGTATCCATCTGGGTTAGGCAGGAACTTCTTCCTGATCTTGACAGCTGTGGAAGTGCCTGGGCACGGCATCAGCCCAGTGTCTGTTTACTGCTCCTCTCTCAGAATAGCATGTGCTGAGCTCTATTGAGAGGGACATCAAAATTGGTCACCTCTCCCTGATCCTTCTGCAGGGATTTTTCTTTTTGTTTTTTTTTAATCTCCCCACCCCCTTTGCAGTCCTATTCCTTGCTTGCTCATGCCCAGCTCTTTCCCCTTTGCAGGTAAACATGCCATTCCCAACCTAGTGAAGAACCTGCCTGGAGGCCAGCAGACCCCAGCCAAAAACCTCTCTGAGGACACAGTGGTGTCAATCCTCAACACCATTAATGAAGTAATTGTAGACAATCTTGAGGCTGCCAAGAAGCTGCGGGAAACACAGGGGATTGAGAAGTTGGTGCTGATCAACAAATCTGGGTAGGCTCTGCTTGAAGGATAATGCAAGGGGCAGAGAGGGGCTTCTCCAGGAGCTTCCTCAAGGCCATGGGTGGTTCCAAACATCTCTTCTTTCACCTCTTTCTAGGAACCGCTCAGAGAGAGAAGTCCGAGCAGCTGCCCTTGTCTTGCAGACAGTCTGGGGATATAAAGAGCTGCGGAAGCCCCTGGAGAAGGAAGGCTGGAAGAAGTCAGATTTCCAGGTGTGGGGATGGGGGAATGTGGATGTCCTGTTGTGACTGGGGCAGTACGTAGGGTCCTGCAGCACAGAGGAGGGTCTTCCTGGAGCTCAGCAGTACTGGATTTCAGCTCTTACCTTGCTGGTGGGATTGGAGATCCTTGAAGGTGTCCCCTCTGCTGCTTCTCAGTGGTTGACCGGCAGGAAGTGTCTACAGAGTGTTTCTTCCTATGTAAAGCTTTAAGCCCTGGATCCCACACAAGTGTGGAGGTCTGCAGGCAGGAAAGTTTGCCGCGCTAAAAGCCGCTGTGGCAGTGCTGAAGAACAAAGTTCTCCAGGGCTCAGTTGCTTTCCCAAAAGCTGGGACTGGCCTTGCGTCTTAAGGGCTGGGTGCTGCCCTGACCCAGTCCAGGCAAGCTGCCTCCACTCTCTAATGTGGGTGTAGCCATGGGCTCTGGAGCACCCTCTGGTTGCTTCAGGGCCCTTGCTCAAGGGCTGTGGGAGGGTTCCTGGGTCTGTTCTGGTGTTGGGGGCTGGAGGGGTGGGATGTGCTGATGGGGAAGGAATGTCTGGGCCAAGGTGTGAGTGGTCACTGTCTGGTGCTCCAGGTGAACCTGAGCAATGCCTCTCGGACCCAGGGTGGCAACTCGTTTGATGACAGCACCTTGCCTCTCATCGACAGGAACCAAAAAACAGGTATGTGCCTTCCCTTCAGCATCTGTCCCCACTGTCGTACTTCCACCTTGTAGGTACCCAAACAGCTGGCCTAAGTCCCCTCCCTGCTCTTCAGCCCTGGTTTTCTCGGCAGCCACAGCTGCCAAGGCCATCAGTTTGGGCTTTAGAGGGCTCCTCAGGTCTAGAAATAATGCATGCAGTTAATGGTAGGTCCTGCAGCATCCTTTGGTCAATGGTGCTGTGGCTACAGCTGGGTCTGGGCTCCTCTAGCTGGGGTAGGCAGTGGTCCCTCTGCCACTCATGGCTGCAGGGGCTGTGTCTGATCTGCTGCTCTCTCATGCTTGTAGATAAGAAATCCTCCCGGGAAGAGATCCAGATGAGCAACATGGGACCAGGTAGGAGAGGGACTGGAAGAGGGGCATCTTGCCTCCTTGGTATACTGGGAGGGAGCAGAGCTCACATCTCTGGGGATGATGCTGCCTTCCGTGGAGGTGACATGACTGACTGTCCCCTCTCCTGCTCCAGACAACTATTCCACACTCAATGAGAGGGACCACAGCAGGACACTGGACCAATCTGGTGAACTCAGAGATATGGAGCCGGTGAAGGCAGCGCCCTTGATGGTGAGCAGCTCTTCCTAGTGAGGGAAGAGGGAGTGGGACTGGGGTGCAGGAGATGACACATCACTGTCCTGGCTGGCAGGAGGAAGGGAGAACTGGGCTCCCACAACTAACACCCCCACCCTGCTCCATTGCCCCTACTAACCCCCATGTGTCTGCAGCAGGAGGAGGGGCAGAAATCGCAGCCTGAGGTAGAGGAGGCGGAGGAGGATACTGCCGTGTCTTCCCCTGTGTCGGTATGTCCCGCATTGTCCTGCCCAATCTGAACAGTGGTGACAGATCCTGCTGCGCTGTTAGGGGTGCTTTGACCAGCCAAATTCTGCTCTGATCGCTGCTGCCTGCAGTCACTGCCTGATCCATCGGTGCCATGATCTCACCCCCACTGCTCGCTCACTCTCTGGGCGTGCTAATGTCTCTCCCTCTCTCTCTCCACAGCAGAAGATCTAGCTGCCGTCCCCACCTCCACTCAGTTTGGGTTGATAATATATTATATATATAAATATATATATATAACTCTTCGTGGTGGAATGGACCGACTTTTACCTTGTCTTATTTTTGGATTTTTTGCTGGACTGTTTGTGCCAACTAGCCAGCCAAATGACTGGGCCTGGTCCCCCAGGGGCAGCCCGGGCCACTCTGCCTCCTCTAGACTGCTGCACCACCCTGTTCTGGGACACCTCAACAGATAACTCCTCCCTGTCTGCCACCACCTCCTTCCTTCAGAGAGTAAAACCCTCTTGCCTGACTCTGTCGGATCAACCAGTGTGGATGCTGCAAAAGGACTCCAGATATCTGCCTTGACCAACAACTGCCTTCTCTCCCATGCCTTCCCTCTGCTCAGAGTCATCTGCAGGGACAGAGACCGAGACCGGGATGTCACTTGCCACCCCTTGTTTTTTTGGTGGGGTGTTTTTTGGTGTTTTTTTTGTTGGTTGGTTTTTTTTTCTTTTTACCTATAGGATATATTTTTGTGTGGGATCACTCTTCAACCAGGGCCATGGGGACAATGGGAGCATCCTTCCCTGGTGGTGGCAGAACCAGGGTAAGGACTTGGAGTCATGATGGGGGTGAGGGGAAGGAAACACAGCAATAACTTCTCTTGCTTTGCTCTAGATGAGTCTTTGGGGGCATGGGAAGGGGGATCTGGCTCTGGATCCTGCAGAGGGGTCCGGGTGGGGCCACTGGCCCCTACCCAGTGACTGTGTGAGGAGGAATCCTTACGTGGGGAAGATGGTCAGTGCGGTGGGGGCTTGCGATGGGCCTCCCCGCATGGGAGGCAATGGGTCCCTGTGGAAGGAGGAGATGCGGCAGGACTTTTGGAGAGAGGCAGGTTGCTTGGGGTGCACTGTGTGCCAGGTGCGAGGAGCAAGCGCTGGCAGAGCGGCAAGCGGGTAAAGCCAGGATCCCCCCTCTCACCCCCGTGCACCAGCTGCCTGCGGCGGTGCCCCTCTGACTTTCTATTGACATGTGCCTTTCTTTTGCCACTGTGAAATAGCTCTTTGAATCGTACTGTCTGACTTCTCCGGTGGGGAAGGGATGTTTCCTGGGCTTCTGGCAAGGTTGAGTGCTTCCCTTCCCTGCCGGGAGCCTTAACTGTCTGCAGTGGGGCTGGAAGCCTGGTTTTGGGGGGATCCCAGCCCCCCTGCCCTCACTGGTGGAGTGCAGGGCTCTGATCTGCATCTTGCCCTGGGGAAACTAGGCTGCCACAGGAGCTGGGACATACACGTCCTCCTCTCTGCTGTGGTGGTGCAGGGCACACCTAAGTGCTGTGATCTGTTGGGAAGCCCTTGGGCTGCCTATACAACTGGAAGCCTCTCTAGGAGGCTGCAAACTGGAGCAGGAGCCCTCCCCAGCCTGGGCTCCCCCGCCCTGAACTGTGGGCTCAGGTGGGGAGCAGGGAGGCCTGTGCCTTGCCGCCTGCCTCCTCCTCTGCCTGAATGCACCTCCCAGCTCTGCTTGAGCCCTCCCTGGCTCTAGCCCCACTTCAGCTCAGTTTGGTTTTGTTCTGGGGTCTAACTATTCTCTTTTCCTTTAAATATGTAAAACACTAATTCCTTTTTTAATTTTTAATTCCAAATGAACCAAAAAAAAAAAAAGCTTCCCCCTTCTCTCTTCCCTTGCCCTGGCTCTGCTAGGCCCCCCCCTGCACTGGTGGGCGGTGGGGCTAGGGAGGAGGGGACACACTTGTAACGCTTTTGAAACAAAATGATTTTTTTATATAAATAAAATTTTTAAAGTGTGTCTGTGTGCCTTCTACCTAAGGCTGCCACGTTGCTGGTTTTGGCTTTGCAGTTGGGATCAAGTGTCTTTTCCAGGAGCAGGGCTGTGCTCTTGAGTGTTGCTTGGCTATGTGTGACTCTGAAAGATGCCACTTTGTGACAAGCCCTTTCTTGGGCTGGGGTGACATTTCCTTCTCTCTCTAGCAACAGAGTGGAGGAAAAATAAAAAGCACCAAACCTTTCCTTTGTACTGAGCCCCTAACCATTTTTGCAGGGTGCCTGGGGCTGCTTGGGACATAGCAGAGAGCTCTCGCTGTCCCCAGAATTTGCTCTCTCCTCTGGTGGTTGGTAGGCTTTGCGTAAGTGGAGAAACACCATCTCTAGCGCTTGGTGCATCCTTGAAAAAACCTGGTTGGGGGAGCCCTCTGGAGCAAAGGCTGCCCCTGCACAGCTCGGTTAGGCTGCAAAATGTGCTCATCCCTTCCTGGGGAGTACTCCAGTCAGGCTGAAACGCCACGTTAACTCACTTTGCTTTCAACCATGTGTGCATGTGAAAATAAATACAGAAAGAAATTGTGTAAATTTGTTTGGAAGCAGCTTTCTGGGTTCTGCTTCAAACCAGTTTTTTACTGAAGCCGTGTTGCTGTTGGAAAGATTTCACTGGGGTGCAGAGTGGCTCTTTTTGCCTTGTGGTAGCAGGATGTGGGTCTGTGGTGACACAGGGCTGGGGCGGTGCTGATTTCCTCTGTGGTGCAGCATGGCCGGAGCTTGCACTGCTTCCCCCAGGGAGGCAGTGGCTGCTGTCCCCTGCGTTACAGGGGAAAGGCGGCTGGAGCAGAGTCACCCCTGGCTTGCAGTGCCCTGGGAGATGGGGACCCAGTGCACTCATGGGCAGTAGGGAGCACTGATGGATGAACCTGGCTATGCGACGCTTCAGCCCTCCCACCTTGCCTTGCACCCTTGTCTCTAAAGCCACCAGCAAGCGGAGCAAAGGCAGGGCCAGGTGTTTTATTGCTTCAGGTGGAGGGGACAATGCCCAGGCATGTAGGCTTGGCAGGGAAAATGCCAGGAATGTCAGGGGGCAGGGGGACAAGGAATGATGCCTGGGATGCCTGGCTTGGTAGAGAAAAGCTGGGGATGTTTGGCTCTGGGACAATACAAAGGACGTGTAGCTTATCGGGGATGATGCCAGGGATGCCTGGCCTGGTAGGGAAGGTGCCGGGGATGTTGATGGTGGAGATGTAACAGATACCAGGGATATTCAGTCAGGCATGAAGGGTGGCTGTGTGCTGGGGGTGGTTGCAGGGCCAGGGTTCAGAGGAAGAGCTTGTTGTGGCAGGCCTGGCAGTACATCTTGTTGCCATGCTCACGGAAGGTGCCTTTCTGTAGCTGGCCCAGGCAGTAGGCACAGATGAAGTGCTCGGGGTGGTACTTGCGCCCTGCGGCTGTGATGCAGCGGCCGATCACGGGGCGGTTGCAGCCGTAGCAGATACTGCCCTGCTGCTGGTGGAAGTGCAGCTCACAGTAGGGTCGACCCTCCAGCTCAAAGAATGAGCTGCTGGCAAAGCTGCTCAGGCACTCCTGGGGGGAATGAGATGGGGAAGGTTGGCACAGCCTCGGGGACATGCTCAACCCTGTGTCCCTGCTGGTCTGCCGTCCACTCACCGCGCACACGAAGCACTCAGGGTGCCAGACGCCCTGCAGGGCCGACAGGTAACTGTCTGTCACAGGGCGCTCGCAGCCCTGGCATTTCGGGGCAAACATGGCCAGAAAGTCCTGGCGGCAGTACGGCTTCCCGCTCCGCTCATGGAAACCTGCGGGGAGGGTGTTGGGATGGGCACCCACCCTGGGGGGAGGCTCGTAGTAGGCGTTAGTGGAGCACAGCCATGGGGGTGCCCAGGATAGGAGGTGAGGCAGGTGAGGGGAAGACCGTGGGGGCAAGTTGTATGGGGTAATGGGTGCAAGGGCTGGACTATGGGGGGGATACCCAGGGTGGGGGCAATGAGGGCAGGACCCCCACACCTGTCCCCTGGGACATACCGTCATCTCCAAACGCTTTCCCGCAATGGGTGCAGAAGAAGTGCTCGGGGTGCCAGGTCTGGTTCAGGGCCGTGAGGACCTTCTGCAGGAAGAGGCAAGGTGAGGTGGCCGGTGGCAGCGGTGGGTGGCATGGAGGCTGGGGGAGGCTTACCTCACGGATGGGGCCAGCACAGTAAGCACAGCGGGGGGAGAAGGCCTGGTGGTAGTCCTCCTCACAGTATGCCTGCCCACCCCGCTCAAAGAAGGGCCGGTCGCCTAGCTCCTGCCCACAGCAGGCACAGGTGAAGTGCTCGGGGTGCCAGGTTTTGCCCAGGGCTGTGAACATCTGTGAGGAGGCGGGGGACAGCGAGAGCAGCTCCAGAGGACGCCGTGAGCCAAGGGCAGAGGGGCGCCAGGATGGAGGCATGGGGGCTCACCTTGCCAGCGATGGTCTTGCGGCAGGCGGCGCAGACACCAGCGGGAGCGGCTGTGATGCCTAGCTCTTGTAGGTCCCGGGTAAGGCTGCCCAGCATGTTGTCCAGCGAGGGCGAGGGCTCCGCTGGCACCCCGGCTCCGTGTCCCTCAGCCACTAGCTGGGGAAGGAGGATGGTGAGGGCTGGGTGAGGGCCAGGCCCCCAACCTTTCCCCCAGGGATAAGGCTCACCTTACTCTGTATGTGGCCCAGGTCGGCCAGGAGCTTGTCCAGCTGTCGGGCGGCCACCGTGGGTGCGGGTGAGGGGAGCAGCGGCTGTGGGACCGGTACGGGGCTGGTGGGCACAGCAGAGTGAGGGATGCTGCAGCTTCCACCCCGAGGCCAGAGGGTGCCTGGGACTGAGAACCCTCTACCCCTATGAGATGCTGCCCTTTCCCCGCAGGCCACAGCAGGGCACAGGGGGCCTCCCTGGGAATATGCTGGCAGGGGGTGGCCACATGCAGCAGGGAGGGGGCTCCTCGAAGCCCAGCCCTCACCCCGGCAGTGCTGCAGGGATGCATGATAAAATCCCCCACCCCAGCTCGTGGAAGGACCTGTTTTTTGGGGGGATGTGCAGGAAGCCAGGTAACCCCAGAGGGCGCATCCAAGCATTGGAAAGGGTAGCCACAGATGGCTTTCCTCTACTATGTCCATGTTTTACCTGTATGCTGTCTTCAAAACCTCTTCTGGAGGCTGAGCCTGAGGCAGCAGCTGCACCTGGAAGGACAAACCCTTGCGGGAAAGCCTGCAGGCTGTTCCCCTGGCACCCTTCACTGCCTGCCTGGCGCTACTACCCCTGTCATGAGCTGAGCAGGGTCTCAGCCACCAGTCCCACCACATTCAGGCGTTACCTTCAGGGCCGTCGAGGCAAGTGGCTCATGGGCACGGGGGGCTGGGGGCCCAGCTGGGGCTGGATCCTGCTTGCAGGAGCTCGGCGCCTGCAGCACGCAGTCCTTGGAGATTGGGTGAGAGCTCTGCTCCAGTTCTGCCAGCAAAGCATCTGCATGGAGACACGTGGGTTGGGCACCATAGCCACTGGCTGCCCTCCCTGCCTGTGCATACTCCTAAGCGGTCTTGTGCCATTCCTGAAATCTCAGGAGCAAAAGTAGCCTCACAGCAGCTTCTGCCAGGCAGGTGCCAGGGCCCCAAGGGGCTGTGGTGGCCCTGAGCACCCTCACCCTGACCCCCATCCCCAACGCAGGGTGGACCCACTGCACTGCGCAGCCTTCCTGAAGTGTGGGGCACCTCTGGCAACAGGGGTCCTGCTTCGCCTGCACACCATCTCTGGCTTATGATGAAACATCTACCAGCCCTTAAATTCATCCTAGCACAAGCCCTGGCACGGGAGAGCTAAACCTTGGTGCTTTCTGTGCACCCAGAGCAGTGCTTCCCGCAGGGAGGGCAAAGCACTTTCCGCTTTTACCTTGCCTCATTGGCTGTCCCTTGGCATCTCGCTGTCTTTATACTGGGAAACAGGGGGGTGCCCCCCACTGCACGGCTGCTTCCCTGACCCTGTCTTCCCCCATTCCAGGCCAGGGATGACTCCCAGCACCCTTGGACATTGCACCGCACCCTTGGACTGCTCAGCACCGTTGCGTACAGCCAGGGTTGCATCGCTGCCACAACCCGTTTCCTGCCTTCAAGCGCTCTCCATTTTCGGCCAAGTGCTTGCTCGGCCACCTGGGCCCTGTTTATCCCCTGGCAGGGAGTGGCTGCCCCCTCTGCTGCATCCCCTCATGACCCTGAGGTAGAAGGACAAGGCTCCCCCAAGCTGCCAAAGGCACAACCCCACAGCAAGTCTGGGCACAGGACTTACTCCAGAGGGGGCCCGGCTTACCTAAATCCTCCATCCTGCCTTGGCACAGGGTCCTGGCAGCCAGGGGGCTGGGGCAGCGCCTGCAGGGCGGCGAGCTGGCAGGCTGGGCTGCACAGGCTTTCAGTTCCGCTCTCCAGCCTCGCCTCAGCCCGCCCCCGGGGCTGGGGGTTGTCGCTCGGGGTTTTTCCTTTGTGGGTTTTGCACTATGCACCACGTGTGACGGGCAGCGGGCAGAAAGCAGTAGCAGAGGCTGGGGCAAGGATAGCCAAGAGTAGTCCTAGATTGGGGCTGGAGAGGGAAGAAACTGGCCAGCAGGTTATCCAGGGAGCTCCTGACTCATAAAAGCATCCAAGATCCTTGGGCTTCTTGGCTGGAAGCTAGAGCATGTGTGTCCTGCAGACCCAGGCCCTTTCCAGAAGCCATCAGCTGCATGTGATGAGGGATGGCATCCCTGCACCGGGTGGAAATGCGTTTGTGATGGTATGATAGAGGCAGGCACAGGACCCGCAGTGCCAGCATGCTCCAACACCGCCTTGCCTTTTGGGAAGGATGCTATGGAGCCTCATCTGGGATTTTGAGGTAACAGCAAATCTCTTTGTGTCACCTAGAGCCAGTGTGAGCGCAAGGACTTTGTCACCGCAGCAGTGCAGGCAGCAGTGGCACTGCTGAAGCTGGCGGCTGTGCTGCTCTCTCCCTGTGTTCATGCTTTGGGCCACTTAAAAGTTTCCCAGAGGTGCCCTGCATGTGGCTGCCGGGCATAGCTCAGCCCTGATGCTATGGGCATCAGGATACACCCACTCAGCACATCACTGCCAGCCAGGCACAACACCCAGCAGCAGACCAGAGCAGTGATCTGTGCTGGTAATTTGAGTGATTTACCCACCGTTGGGACTTTTCTGCTTCTCCCAAGCCACACCGCTTCAGTCTCCGGTCACCCCATGCAGCCATTTCAGGTGATAAGCCCACGAGCACCTGAATGTGTGTCTTCAGGCACGAGCAATGCAGGTGTTCCTGGCAGATACACAGGTTGAGGTGGCAGTCTGCCTGACCCGAAGATGCAGGCATGGGTCCCTCACTGTTCAGGTCCATTTGGGAAGACATAGCCACAGGCACTACCATTCTCCCTGGTGCCTCCACCAATGCCTAACTCCTGTGAGTCATTGAGTGATAGTTACAGCTTGGCTTTTTAGCAGAGAAATTTTCTGGCACTGCTGAGAGCAGCCAGTGGATGTTGGAACAGCTCCAATAGACTGGTTAGTAATCTGGGGTGGGGGAATGAAGCAGAGGCTGCTGCAGCGGAGTGAGGTAAAGAGTAGGTGTGTTTATTGCACCAGCAGACAGGGGAGTGGCAGGAGATGGCAGTGCAATGATGCCCATAATCAAAACATGCCCCAGACCTGAGGTGTAGAAATCTGGGATAACATGGTGGGGGAGTATCACACCAAAATGCTCCCCCTTATCCCACCACAGCTCTACTGCTCCACTTTCTCCCCCAGAGCTGCTTTTCCATCCTGCTGCAAAGGGATTTTCCCCGACACTGCTGCTGGTGCACTCCCACTTGCTGGTCTACCACCCCAACGCAACACCCCTGCCCCACTCTCATTAGAGCCAAGTGTGGTGACTAATCCTAGACAGCGCATGCAGGGGAGGCTGCATGTGCCTTGGACATGTCCTTTGTCCTCTTGCTTGGGCTTGTGGAGGCGGCATCACCTTATAGGTGCATATATCTCAGGCACCTCAGCTACCAGTGCCACGCAAGCCTGCAAGCTTCACTGTGTCCTTGCTAGGCTCCTTCTGAGTTCAGGCTACCCAGAGGTTTTAAGGATGCTATAAAAGCCTTGGGAGCAAAAGTTCAGAGCCATGCAGCCAGAGCCCGTGGCTCCCTGCTGCTTCTCCTGTGGATGTGCAACTCTTCTTGCAATGTTTCACCTCTGCCATGCCTCCCACATCATGGGTATCTCTTTGATCTTGCTCCCATACTCTCTGGTTTGTCTTTCTTCTGCCAATACTCCATTTAATCCTCAGGGAAGAGGCTTGTTCGGGGGGGGGGGGGGGG